>JAPEVF010000168.1:0-71102 GCA_029747585.1 Pleurotus djamor | reverse complement strand
GTGAGCAAYTGAACAAATTTGCATTCGTGGTCTTCGTAAACTTTTATACCATAGGAAGACAGAGATTGAAGCCAAACATGAGAAATATGGAAGCCGGGTGACTCGAGCACATGTAAGTGAAAGTAACAGTGATACAGACAGTAGGTGACATGAAGCTTGATAGAGAACAAGCGGGAGAAAGGCATTGGTTTTAGTTTTGAGCGGAATACAGCGCTCCAAAGCAAGTGTCATTGGCGAGAATGAGCTCTCTGCGATTGCCTACGCCTGGGACGAGGTCTCCCGGCTAGAGTTGATAGTCAGCCATCTGGAGTTGTTTTCCGATTCCGAAGTAAGAAGTTATGAAACTAGACATACCTTGCGTACGCACTGATCCATTATTGTACGACCCAATTACACTCGTAGTCGTTATATTTCCAGAGTTAATCGTGACATTTCCCTTGGTATTGGTGGCGATGTTGGCGCYACTGACGAACTGCGACCCCTGGCCCCTGTTCGATACCGTGATCTTGGAATCGAGATAGTTGACTGAGCTACCTCGGGCCTGAGTCGTGGGTGCTTTCCGGGAAGGAGGGTGTCCATCCTTCGTTGAAACCGTGGCCGTTTCCCGAGAGTTACACGGCGATTGTTCACGGACTGAGCTTGGCGTAGCATCGTGACCAGGGAGAACAGCCGCTGACGGACATGGAGAGGCTCTTGGGTTAGTTCCTTCAAGTTCCCCGCTGTCTTCTATGGGCGTCTCCGGGAGGGCATCTGACTCCGATGACGAGAAAGAGTGAGAAAGTTGAGGGGGAGATGATGAATTGAGAAACACATCGCCATCTGTGTTCGTCGTGATGTTGATACCAGAGACGATTTGGGTTCCTGAGCGTTTATTAGTGGTCATGATGTCGTTCTTGGCGTCCACGAAGCTGCTATCAACAAGATCAAGCGCGGAAGGCGTCTCGACAATGTCGCTCGATGAAGGTGAATTCGTTTCTGGCCTCGCCTGTCTGCCAWCAGAAGTGGGTCCAACTACACGGCTTAATAGGTCGACCAGGTACTGATTGTTGATCACAGCCAAATCAACCTGGAACAAACGTCGGGTGGTTAAAGCAGTGAAAGCGCAGGAGACTGTGTGTCCGTACWCCAAATATACCCATAGCTGTGTTCAATTCTTCTCTCAGAGCAAGYAGCCTTTGTAGGTCGGATTTTGAGTACAGTAAACGCCGCAGCCAACGACGTTTAGTACACTGAGTTGCAAATTCAAATATCTCATCCATTATTCTGTGTGAGTCTCGTTAGGAGGTCTCCAGGAGGTCCGATTTGGTGCAAGGGAGACTTACTCCCGGAGCTTTCTAAGGCTTTGATTCGTTTGAGGCGATATTTTTTGGTTATGGAGATGGCCTATAACAGTCAAGATGACTCGACTAGCTTGATGTATGAGCCTTATGAAGGCATCTTGGTTGTCCCGGACAGCCTGATGAAGCGCTGAGTACGATGTATCCTGCCACTGGTAAATGGGTCGCTGACTGGCTTACCTGTATTGTATTGACAACCTGTAGCAATACACCCGCCGCCTCCCTCATAAAGGGCACCTGGGTAGCGGGTCCAGCGTTCTTCAACGCGTTCAGGAATAAGTCGGCGCCATCGAGGACAGAACTTCCCTTGCGTTTTGGGGGTTTTGCTATGGAGTTGCTACGCAGAGACTGCTGCGCTATAGTCGACTGGCTTGCTATGCTGTCCTGAAGAGCTATAGCGTCTGCGATACTGGGTACAAGGACTGGGTGGGAGTCAGTGTTGCCCATGATGTGGTGGGTTTGAAGACGCTCGCCTGTCCATGAGCTGTAAAGATATAGGAACTGCTTGACACTGGGCAGTGTATTCTCAGGCCTATCCCGGCCAGTTAAGTGGACCGTAGCGCCTGAGCGAAGGTCCATCTTTCAGAAGTATATCAGGATCAAACATCCTACCCCTTAGAACTTGGTGTGCAGTGGTTCTTGAGTGTTGCTTGAATCTCAGGAATGAAGCGCCGCCGAGTGGTATAGGCCCCTTTTAGCGCCCCTGTCCACCTCCTGTGATGGCAACAGAAGCTGCGAGGATTTCCCATCGTCGTTGTCCCCAACGATGAACCCAGCATTACGCTCATCGCATAGGTTTGGCTCGGTAGGCTCTTTGCAGTGCGTTTTGCTACGCCGCCGCTATGGAATTGATTGGCGGACCTATCAAATTCTCTTCCTCCCGGATCCAAGCCGGATCTCGTTTGCAGCAGTCGAGCTCAAGGTCTCTTCTACTCCACGATGTTGATTCGACCAGCCCGACGCCTTTTTGGACGTCCTCTTGCTGTCTCATACTTTCATACATCGTCGAGCTACTGGTCGAAGAAGGTCTTGCAAAAGTTCAAGCTTGCCGATATTGGCGAGGGTATCACTGAGTGTGAGGTCATAAAATGGTCTGTCGATGCTTGAACTTCGTTGTGGTTATATCCTCATCCATTGGTTCTATCTAGGAGCGTCAAGCCGCAATCAAAAGTCCAGTCGTTTGACCCACTCTGTGAAGTTCAAAGCGACAAGGCAAGCGTTGAGATAACAAGTCCGTTTGACGGTATTGTAAAGGAGATTCTTGTCCAAGAAGGAGAAGTCGCAAAGGTTGGATCGGGATTGTGCTTAATAGAGGTCGACGAAGAGGTTGCAGGCGGCGTCGAAGCAACCGCGACTGAGACCGCGGCGCCCCCTCCAGCACCGGTCACCACGATAGAGGCCAAGGATGTACCTGCCCCGGTTCAACGTCAACTTCACCCCATGGATCCTCAGTACATTCCCTCAAAGCAATCTGACGCGGATGTTCTAGCTACGCCATCTGTGCGACACTTCGCCAGGCAGAACGCTGTCGACCTCGCTCAACTTGTTCCAGGCAGCGGGAAACGCGGGCGTATAGAAAAGTCAGACATTGAGGCCTTTTTGGCTCGTGGATCGCAACCACAACCCTCAATTTCTGCTGTTGACGTAGATTCAGGAAAGGATGTTGTCGTAGACCTGGGACGGACGCGGTATGGAATGTGGAAGGCTATGGTGAAGGTACGCCGGCCTTTGTAACCGAGACTTGAATCATTGGCTAAAATGATACACACAGAGCCTTGAGATACCTCATTTCGGTTACTCGACCACCTTGGACCTTACAGCGTTGCATGAGACCTTGCCAACGCTGAACTTTCATATTCCTCCTCATTTCTTGCCACCTCCGTCGACCCCGCTTCCTATTCAATCGGTTTCACCTTCCTCTCTATACCCCGCACCCTCACATCCACAGGCCCCATCGTCGGCGCAGTTCACGAAGTTGACCTACTTGCCCATACTCCTAAAGACGCTCTCTAGAGCCATGCTTGAATGGCCAATCTTCCGTTCTTCCATCACCCGAAATTCTACCGGCGATGCCAAGCCAACTCTCACCATCCGACCGCACGCAGATATTAGCATCGCGTTGTCGACGCCGAGTGGGCTTTACACCCCAACAATTCAACGCGTCAACACCCATACGATGTACTCCCTTGCATCGCAGCTCAAGCACCTTTCTCATCTTGGTCGTCAAACACCTTGTGGACTTACACCTGCAGAGATGCCTAAGCGTGGGGGCACAATAACCGTTTCTAATGTTGGTGCCATCGGTGCTGGCGAGTTCGCGTCCCCCGTACTGGTTCCTGGTGGTGGTGTGGCCATTGTAGCTATCGGTCGGGCTAAGTGGGTTTGGGATGTTGACCGTGGTGACGGGAAAGGCGAGAGACGACTGAAAGTGGGTATCAGTTGGAGTGCTGATCATCGCGTCGTTGAAGGGGCGGAATTGGCCGCATTTGTGGAATGCTGGCGTTCGTATGTTGAGACGCCTGGACGTTTGATAGCAGATAGCATATGAAGTCGTACTGATCCCTTGAACTGTTAGACTATACTTAAGCCTTGAATTAAATCACGCTCAATACCTCTGAAAGTTGCCCAACGAACGCCTATTATATTAATTTAGAGGTACAAATACTGCTGGTATAGTCATGAAGAGGATCATCGTGACAGGCAGCGTCTTCGCTGCACAGGCATCATATATATCAGAAGACGAATTCCAATCCAGTGTCCTGAAGCGCAGCAGGATTAACCAGCAGGATATACAGAAAGACGGTAGATAACGCACGATGTGGTGGGAGCTTGCCAGCTGAGGCTTTTGACTGTACTGTGGATAGAGGATTTCCCGGACGGATCGTAACAGACCATGGTAGCTTTGCTTTGGATGATTGCCTAGTATCTATGTTAGTAATTGGTATTGTGAAGAGGTACCAAGTAGACATACGAAGAGATGTCATGAATGCCTATGATGAGGCGTTAGAATGACCATGAGATGCAGAATACGAAGGAAGCACATACATGACTCATAGCACCGACAGCTACACCTCCAGCAAAGGTATCTGCGCTGGTTTGCCCATCTTCACACCCCGAGAAGGAGATCTACGCACTGAATATGAATAGTCAAGATTTGGAGTCGAAACAAACTTACAACATCGGCCGGGGAATATTTACGCCGTTGGGCTCTTGAAGTTACATGGCTTCCTTTGAGGCGGCCACTCGAGGAATACTAAGAAGTTTCTAATGATAAATCGGAGAACTTAATGTAAGCTCAACACGCACGATATAGGGCAGGTCTGCAAGTCACGTAAAAGAGGGTCAGGTTTATCAGAACCTTTGAAGGTGTCTGTAGAGAATAACGAACCTAATGCACTACCAGAATGGCAACACTGAGTGAGACTGTCAGAAACTCGGAACGATGAGGAAGAGGCACAGAGAGACAGACGTCAAATAGGGCCTGTCGACTGAAATTAGCCAGATCAACGAAATACTAGGTGACTACTGACCGTTAGTCGACAACCGCGCGGCAGAGGCTTGACCTGACCACGATGGAGCAGGTTATTTAGTGAATAGAACAAAGGGTAGCAATCAATTACCATGATTTCATGCATTGTCTGTCAGAGAAGCTCAGCAAGGCTGTGGGAGCAGGGGGAGGAAACGTACATCATCTATTATTTGACCGGCCTGCTGGTAGTCCACAGGGAAGATAGCTAAATTGGATTGGTCAAGAATTGGTAGGAGTGGCTATTGACAACACCCACTTTCATCGTAACCATCCACTTCATCACCATCCAAGTCGGGAGTTTGACCACCGTGACCCGAATCTACAGGGTTCGACGATGAGTCCAGAAGCTACAGCCAAGGACTAAATATACATACAATGGAAAAATAAAGAGTCATCTTGTTTCGCGCTGCGGACGAGCCAGCGCATTGCATCGATTATATTTTCTCGGGTAGGGATACGACGGGGGTCTGAGGCATCATCCGTCAGTAACACTATGTCGCCTTTGCTATATCGATGATAACCTGGAAGAGCATCATTCTCCAAGGTCCGGTAGACGCTACAAGATAGACGCACGGTACAGGAAATCTCGAACCCGTTTTGCATCATTGATACATCCACGAAGCTCGTTCGGTTGGCCAAGATAGTTGATTCCGATCTGATTATACGGTTAGTTGCATGGCAGGAATCAAATGGAAGCTTCCTACGCATAATGCCTTCCTCCGCCCAGTACAACGCGAATACTCAAATGAAACGGATTGAAGAGCTTGGCCGTCAGCTTGGTGAAAGTCCGGTGCAGCCAGTGCTTGGGGGATGGACGGCTGAGGGAAAGACGCAGAAGGTGTCGTAAGGAACTGAGGCTGAGATTGTGTTTGGTGCAGATACACCGGAGACACTTGAGGTTGAGGAACATGGCTAGTGTGCTGATGAACTTGTGGAACCGCTGGGCTACTCCCGCTAATGAAAATCATCTGAGGCCTCGATGAGCTACTGTGGTGATGTTTCGAATGCTTCTTGGAGCGGTGCTTCGATTTTGGAATTTGAATGACTTGGGCGTTAGATGGGTATACTATCGTTCCTCGTGAGGTCTGAATGTAGCTCTGCAGCCCGCTGGCGTGTGACGTCGGCGTTCTGTAAGAAATAAAGAATGGGTAACTCACTCATTCTGCGGCCTTAAGTAGACATCAATTATGAGACAAATGAACTAGAGGAAACCACGACTCACGTATATGAAGTTGACATGGTAGGTCCCCCCGGAGAAGTAACAGGGAGGTACGAAGTTGTTGCATGATTCTGTGTATTATTCGGTTGTCTGTACATACATGAGTTAATTCGCCATGGGTTCACATGTTCATGTGTTCAGTCCGCTCACGGGAAAGGGTACCTTAGTAAAATTGTCCGAAGTCAGACCTCTAAATCTGATGATGAAGGACCCAAAACATACGAAGACGTCGGTGCAGCAGTAGTACTATTCTGCGCCTGATGGTGATGCTTTCGAGCATTACCGCCACTCAAATCCCACATCATCTTGACTAGAGAGTACTACTAACGTGTGCTTGCGCGTAAACGAACGACAAGGCCACAAATCAATAGGAAGAAGTAAACTGAAAAATGAACAGGTCAGTGGGGGGGGAAATCAGCCCTCGAAGTTATCGGGGCCTTTTTATATCACTTCCTGGTAAGCGTCAACGATCCGAGAATGATCTTGTCTCACCTTGACCTGGCGGCATCTGATATGCCGAAATAGCAAAGCGCCCAAAGTGAGCGCATTGGGATAAGGGATTCTGGCTCGCAGCCAATGGGAGACTATCTTCCGAGCCAGGCTTGGCGGACGGTGGGAGGTGTAATTGGAAGCACACATCCCACCTGGCTTCAGAAGGATGGTGATTGTGGATGCATATTAAGGTGGCGAATGTAGGCCTCAGAGGGTATACAAATGATAAAGCCACAGACCAGGCTGGTAGTTCGCCTCGACACCCACTTGTCGGCAGAAGAAGGCCAAAAGACTGCGCACCTCGGCCCCTCACTTCCTCCAGCAATACGAGGGTTGTCTAAGGCTTGCGAGTGATTAGAAATTATCGAGTAACATTAGCAATTATGTATGAGCGTGAGGTGAAGCTTAAACGAAAGCTTCGTCAGCAAATGTACAAAGCACTATGAGAGGAAAGCGAGCAGGTCATCTCCGAGTCCCCCAGAACAGCCGAGCTACTGACTCATTCAGTCTTTTCTGTGACGTCGCCGAGGCGTTCTCCGACTTTGACCTTCTGGCCGGGATGTACGGAGAAGTCAAACTCCTCCGGAGCTTCGAACACCAGGACGATGGTGCTGCCGAGGCAAAAGCCGCCCATTTCCTCAGCAGGTGTTAGGGGTTGGCCATTCAATATCGGCGAAGCAGCAGAATAGACCGCTTCAGCGTAGGTTCCGGGTGGTGGCGGCCTTCCACGCTCGTTGGTGCGAAGTGCCTGTATAAGGTATGACCGTGAGCACTGGACAGCAAGACTGCAGAAGAGACACTAACCTGGTCGAAGTTGACTTTGATGCTGCCAACATTGGTAGCGCCGACCGGAACCATGGAGAAGAAGCCGTATTTCCAGCGTCCGAGTAAAGCAACCCGTTCATTGAGGACGAAAAGGTTCTCCAGTCTCTTGGCAATATATGGGGATACCGAAAAGAGTTCGCCTGGCGGGATTAAGCAAGCGAGAAGACCGATCCGAGGGGCTGTACTCACCGACAAAGTGTCTTCGCTTCTCTACCACCCATGCCGTCGGACTGTGGAACCGATGGTAATCACCTGGGGCTAGATATATAACAGTGAAGAACAGGGCATTTCCTGGTTTGACGTCCTTTCCTGACATGCTCCGTCGACGGTCTAGGGCCGGTTTGACACCCATTTCCAATGCAACTGTCGTGTCGTGTGCTATCGTCTCCTTCATATCCCGTTCGGGCTCAACAACCGAAGCATCGACCCGTCGACCATATTTCTTGGGGGGAGCATGAGGATCAGATGGTGTTGCGTCGTCTTCCGAGTCTGATGCAGGTGTCTGGGTTCCAGATGGTGAAGATTCCGAGTTGCTTCTAAAGCGAAAGAATGAGGACCTTGATGACGAGGTAGGCGTTGACGCGGGGGATGGGGTGGAGACGCCGATGAGTTGGTCGAGAGAATATTCGATACCGTTGATATCAGCAAACTCTTGGTCCAATACCACCGAGAGCTCGGGGTCTCGTTGTGTAGGGATGTATATTGGCGGATGGTCCTTGTCTACGCCGAGTAGCGCATCGAGGGAGTATGTTATGCCCTTCACTTGCTCGACCCTGTGATCCGTTATCCTGCCCAAATGGAGAATCTTCCCGTCGGCAGGACTGACTAGGACTGCGGGATCCACGGGGCGAGCACCGTCCTTCAGTCGTCGGTAGAAAAAGTCACCCAAGCTGACATAGTGCGTCAGGTCGTCTGCGAACTCGACCTCATCCAAGTTGCATCCAAAAGCAAAGGAGTAGAGGCGGAAGCCGATAGGACGAAACCATACAGGTAGTTCAAGCGAATTGACATATCCCCACAGCCTAGACATGTTGCGCAGTGGGAGAGCACCAAGGACATGAACCTAGAGCATGATCGGGTCAGCCGTTAGGCCCAGTCGTGTGACGGCCAGCTACGCACCTGCCATGGGCCTTTGAGCTTGATGACTTCGTTCCCATTCTCGTCCAGCTGAACCTCCTTTGACCTCCGGGACTTTTTGCGGTATTGCAGAGCTACTAAAAGTAGCGCACCCACGGCAATAGGCAATGGGTACCACTTTGTCGGTGTCTCAGTCCAAGCATTGATGAGTTTCTCTGCGAAAGCGAGGCGGACAATGATGAATTCAGGTTTATGAAGATGCAAAAGCGTAGCTTACTGTATAGTGGAAGCCCCTTCGCCATGGTGCTGGTCTCCATACCACCATTCATGTTGCTCGGGTCGCCGCCAGTGCCTCCCGTGCTTGAGTACGCACGCCGTATTTGCTTTCGGAATCCATCCCCCCGAACTGTGCTAATCAACGCTGACGTCTTGTTTGTCCCATGAACCCAGCATCTCGCCAAAGTTGAAGCCGTCGCCGACGATGCGCTAAGGACTCTCGTCGCAGCATGAAGCGGCTTCTTGCCGTGCGTAAGGATAGTCTTTCTAGAAAATAACATTAAATGGTGCGTTCGTCGTCGTGTGTGGTGCTCTATAGGTTGTTCATGGACGAAGGGGACGAGTGGTCGAGTGGCCAAGAGCAGAGTAAATATACGTACAACTGGTGCCGTGATAAGTGCGAAACCTGCCGCCAAGTCCCACGTGGGGACCCTGAAAGCGCAGGGTTTCTCAATCTCGCTTTGATCATCAGTGAGCTCATGAAAGAGAGCTCAAAACAGGTCAAGGAGAAAGGTACGTCGAGGAGGTGGTGTTAGAGGCGAGAACGCCGAAAAGGTGGGGCCCGGGGGATCAAACTTTGACAGAATCAACCAATCATCATCTTCACGTGGAAACCAAGAAAAAAATCAGGATCACCTAAATGAGGTAGTCGGGTGGACGAAATGGGCAGTGGGAAAGACACGGTACAAGGAGGAAAGGGAGGAACGGCTGCTCCTGTCTCCTGAAAGGGGCTACGGAGGCGATCAGGGGAAGTTCGGCAACTTCAACATTCATCGTCGCACCAAAGCCTACGGAAATCCCCCTCACATTTGACCCTTGATTGCGAGTTCGCAATGGGTTCCAGATAGTCTCACGGGCACGGAGTGTGCATAATCGATATTGTTTGGGAGAATCAAGTCAGATTTATCAGTGAAACTCCTCTAGGTCGTACACAGTCACCCACACTCCTGAAAAGTCTACGTGAGCGATCTGACTTATGCCTGTTCCGCATAGGCTTGAGCAGTATTCACAAGTCTCGAGTGTACCGAGAGGGTCGGTATAGACGTATGAACATTATCTACTCAGACAATCCGCTCCTATCAGACTGCGACTCAGCGTAATTGGCTGGTGAGGTCCTCTAGTCAGTTTTGATTCCTAAGATAAGCTGTGCGTGAGGTAACTAAGTAAGCTCTTCATTGTATCTGCACTATTATCCCCGTGCTGCAGCTTTATGATGGATTGCCCTTTCAAAACTTTTGCTTTCTCAAGCTTGCTGACTCCTGAGAAACCCCTGACGTCGCGTATTCCTCCCACGCGCACGCGTCACCCAAGGACTCATTCGTTTCCGAGACTCTGAGTCTCACCTTTTCTCACTCGTATCGTAACTCAGTACTCACGAAGGCCTTTCTTCCTCAATTCACGATATCTCCTCCCTGCTACGCTTTCTTGGTTTGTGGTCCTTTATCGCATGCAAATCGGCACCGTGTTTTCTTGCGTTTCGTATCTTCAGGATGAATGACAGCAACGTGTGTTCACACCGCTGAATGTCCGCTTCTGGATGTTCCTGACGTCTTCCAACGCTCCATGTTCGGTTCATCTTGGTCTTATGATGAAGGCGATATGAGAAACTTCAGGTTCTATCTCACATACATGGGGTAGTACTGAGCTTCTCAGTCGTACCTCTTGCCGGCAGAGTCCTCCAACCGAAGTCGCCCATGTCGCAATCGTCCCACCAAGCCCATCGTTGGAAGCGAACAGTGAAATAGTATCTCGTATATATAGCAAAGCGATCTACCTACCAGTGATATCAGTGACCTTCTACAGAAAAATGTCGCAAAGCATCGTTGGAACTCTCAAGATTGACCATTCGGTCGATCCGAATGGCTCTCTGGCGTTAACAATTCCTATACAACTCCCCCCTGCTCGACTTGCTCCAGAAATTGCTTTGAACTATCATTCAGCGTCCAACACCGCTTCTACGATCGGGACTGGCTGGACCATTAAAGGCATCTCCATCGTAGAGCGCACTCCCGCCACTATCGCTCAAGATGGTTTCGCTGGTGACTGTCTTCTCTCAGACGCTATCATGTATCTAACTTCTACCAATAGGGTCTATTAACTATGATGGCAATGATCGCTTCACAATGAACGGTCAACGTCTCATCAACATCGGCGGTAATGAATACCGCTACGAAGTCGAACAGTGGTCTAGGGTCGTGGCCGTCGGAACTGACGCCGCCAATCCACAGTCGTGGATTGAGTACCTCCCCGATGGGAGTACTCGAACGTACGGTACAACCTCAGTAAGTCTAACACTACCATCATAATAACAAGTTGGCCTGATTTACAACCTGCGCAGGATTCAAACATCCGAGCGGTCGGTCGAAACTCGACCAGAGCTTGGGCAACTTCAGAATACAGGGATAGTTTCTCCAACTACGTGACCTACACCTACAACAATGACACCACCAACGGGTCTTTTTCCATCGCGCGTCTTTCTTTTGGAGGCAATCGCAACCTCAATATGGCCCACCAGCGTCAGGTTGAATTCCAGTATCAGACTCGGCCTGATCTCCGCGTAAACTACGTTGGAGGTTCTAGAGTCGCCACCAACCTACGCTTGATATCCATCACCTCCCGCGTTCAGAATAGACTTGTGCATACTCACAGGCTCGCCTACGACCAGGCGCCTTCTACGGGGATCAGCCGTTTGACTTCGTTGACGCTTGTCGACCCCAGCAATGTTCCTGTGCGACCTCTACTTTTTTCTTGGATCAACGGCAACCCCACCGTTTTCGATCCTGTCAGAGCTCCTGTCGTCTTGAACCCTGGAGGAAGCAATCCCCAGGTCTTTCCTATGGATGTATCTGCTAGGGGCCGAAGCGACCTGGTTATTGGTTCCCGAGTGCTCGTCAACAATGCACCACAACTCCGTCTTCAAGTTCACCCGGCGAATAATGGGATCGTCGCGGCCACGCCTTCTTCAACCTTTAGTGGCCTCACATACCCCAGTCAGCTCATCCCCCTTGACATCAATGGTGATGGCAGAAACGACTTTCTGCATGTCGCACAATCAATCAACTCTTATACACTTACGATCATCTTGTCGACGCCTCAGGGATTCCAAGCTCAATCTGGGATGCAATTTGCGCCTGAATTTATTGGTGGCCAATTCCATGCTGGAGACTTCGAGGTACGCATTGTCGAAACTTTCATCATGTCGCTTGCAATTGAAATGCCATCGTTGTGAAGGGGAATGGCCGCATTGGCCTTGTATATGTATACCAAGTCTTGCGATCAGGAACACCGCAAATCCGTTTCATCCAGTTCACGTCGAACGGCACGGCCTTCACGGCCCTGCCCGCACTTGACGGCCCGGCGGGTGTTTCCTTAGGCCAAGTCAAGACCGTCGTTGGTGATCTCAATGGAAACAAGTCAGCCTATGTCTCTTGCCTGTAACATCCTCGTGCTAACCATCAACGCAGTGCTGAGGATGTCTTCCTCATGTCCTCTAGGCTGGTCAGTGGCAGCTCCGTAGTCGCCATCGACCTTCTTGAATCACGAAGTGGCCGGCTTGCCTTCCGTACCGATAGACCTTTACTCAGCGCCTCGCAATCTATCCCTTTCTTGCAGACGACCACCTTCTTGCCCTATGGTGCTGATGATGACGGGAAGACCAGTATCTTAGTGGCCAGTAGGAATCTCTCGGGTAATCTGCAATTCCAAGTCCTTCGTAGCTCAGGCCCGACTTTGCTCCCACCTGGCCCTCCTGTTACGACCAATATTGCATTCAATGGAAACGTTACGTTAGCGAGAACGACTTCACCCTTCTCCGTCGACATTGTCAATACCTTCTCTACCATTGACAACCGAACCAACGTCGACGTCCTACGTTTCTTCGCGGACAGCTTCGTCCGGGTGGCCAGTGTTACCCAACCCGGTGTATCTTCATCCATGGTTTCATGGGCAGATCTTCGTGGCCTGGGAAGGGTTGATTGCGTTCTTACTACTCAAAATGTGAACGGACAACTCAGTGTTTCCAGCCTCCCTTGCTCGACACTCCAGCCTATTGACTACGTCTCTGGCTACGAAAATGGTCTGGGGGGCAGAGTCCTGGCAACTTACGCTCCTCTCAGTGACCCTACAACTTACACAACCGATGCGACTAGTCGCTCTGCTGGTGCTGGGTCTCCCCTGACTGCTGTCAGTGGAATGGCTCGCAATGTGTCCTTCACCACATCCCTCTCATCTAGTGCTGCCACTGCGGGGTCCCAAGTTGGTGCTCAGACCCGCTCCCAGATCGTATACTTCCCATCATATGTTGTCAAGGACCTCGTTCACACTCCTTATCGTGCTCGTTCAGATGTCGTGGATCGCACAGCCTATACCTACCGGAACGCTCGCTACTCATACGACGGTCGCGGCTGGCAGGGATTCGAGAGTATTAGCAAACTCAGCCAAACCTTGAACTCTCGGGTCACTTCTGATTACCACCAAGAGTTCCCTTTGGTTGGTTTGGTCAGGAATGCCTCTTCCGCTGTGATTACAAACGGCGAGACTCTGCAGGTCACCAATAATAACTGGACACCTGTCTCTATCAACGGGGGTCGGAACCGGCGTATCAACCTATCCAATACCCGCGATCAGTACTTCGAAAGAGGCTCACCGACATTCAACATCACAACAACCTATACAAATGATGACTATGGAAATATCACTACTACTAGCATGCAGACGTCGACAAACTTGTCTCTTGTGATCAATGCGGAGTACCAGAACCAGACGTCACCTTGGGTCATCGGTAACAAGAGATCCGAGAGGGTTGTCCAGGGTGCCATTCTGAAGCATACAAGATGGACTTACGTTCCTGGTTCTTCGACCATTGCCTCGCAGGAGCAGTGGATCAGAGATAATGTTTGGTCTACGCAGAATATCGATTATGATGCTGCTGGCAACGAATCCGTGATACGGGGTCCTGGGAGAGCCTTGCGCAGATTAGGCTACGATCCCACATACACGAATTGCCAGTCCTCAACTGTCTTTACGGCTACGAACGCCTCCATCATAGAAACAGCTACCTATGATCTAGCCCAAGCAAACCCCATAACGACGACGTCACCCAACGGCGAGGTCACGGCTATCACTTACGATGTCCTTGGTCGAGCGATCGAAACTAGAGTCAACAACACGGTTGTCACAAGGCTCAATTACACTGTCTCAGGCAACGACTTTATGAGAAATGAGTTTGCGCTTCTAGATTCCACGAACTTCTATCGCACTACCAGCCACATTGACGGGTTTGGTCGTACTTGGAGGACAGAAAGGCCTAGCCTTGATAACCCCAATGTCAGCATCATCTCTGCGACCCAATATGATGGTGCTGGACGCTTAACGCACAAAGCTCGGGATTATTTCTCTGGATCTAACCCCGTGTGGGCGACCGCTTCCTATGACGCTCTATCCCGAGTTATCAGGAAAGTCATGCCGGCTCCCAGCTCCGATACATCTCCCTTGACAATCACCACAACCTATGCATTTGAGCGTGGGATGATCAGGGCCAATGAAACTCGCTCTGACGGTCGAAGATCTGAAGTTGCTTCCCAATTCATCAGAGCCATACCGAATCCTGAGCCTTCCACATCTAACTTCGTCAAGAACGTTGCGGTCGAAGTCATCGATGAGACCGGCCACCGTGTCAACACGAGCTTTGATGGACTTGGACGACCGATCTCGGTCTCCGATGGTNGCCGGCGTCCAACTCAATCTACGCTGGGATGGGATCTCTCGTGTCATTGAGCGGCAGATCTCTCAACCCAATGGTGCGACAAGGAGGGTGATCCACCATACTCGGGCTGCCTTCGACGACGACGTTGGTCGCCTCTCGGTTAACAATGCCCTCACTGGACAGACTGTGAACAGCGTCTTCGATTGGAATGGCCGTATTGTTGAAAAATACCTACCCGAGGAAACATTAAGATTCCAGTACGATACTGGTGGTCTATACACCAGGGACCGTCTTGTCTCTGTTGCATCCTCCCACACCAACCCCGCGGACAGCATGACTCATCGATACGACTATGACATCCACGGCAATCTCACTTCCGACTCTTTGACAATTTCTGGACAGACATACACATCTAGGTATGCTTGGACCGTCGCAGGCGCTCTCACTCAAGCTACGAATCCAGATGGGTCAGTTACCCGAAGAACATTGCTTCCAGATGGCCAGTCTGTCAGACGTATCGACCTCTTTGATGCTTCCAACGTTTCTCGTGCTTCGGTTCAACTCGAAACATATAACAATGTCTTCTCGAAGCCATCCACCTGCAGATTTGGGAATGGCCTTGTAGCCACGTCAACCCTGTCAGCGAACGGCACCGCTGCACGCATGGATCTTAACAGGGGCAACACCCTTCTGCATTCGCAGCGCTGGTCTATAGATTCATTCAGCCGGATCGGTCGACATGAAGTCCAGGGTGAATCCATCCAACCCGGCGAAGGGGACAATTCCTTTGATTACAATTCAGCGGGTACGCCATATTGTGGGGTTCCACCTTTGTTCTGACGTACTAGTGCTTTCCAGGTCAAATTAGTAGACGTACGAACGGTCGTAGCCGAAGTAATCCTGAGGTTGCTGCGCAAGAGACATTCACCTACGATGCTAGTGGTAACCTCAGGGAGAAAGGTGACCTTGTTCTGGTGACCAATGGCTGGCAACTTTCCGAGGTTCGCAACCGCCTTGGTGCTACACAGTACAGGTTCGAGTACTCCCCCGATGGAAACATGACCCAGAAGCGCGATGCATCTGGAAGTCAAGTCCTACGCCGGATGGATTACAACTCCGAAAATCGGCTTGTGAGGCTTGATGGGACCACTTTCGCGTACGACTATAATGGCCGCCTCGTCAAAGCCACCCTTCCAAATGGCACCACCAGAATTTACCCGACGATCTCCTACGAAGTCGAACTGCTTGCGGGAGGAGCCAGGACACAGACCTCTTACATCATACAAGGCCATCGACGCGCCTCCCTCACCTCTACTGGCTCGTCCTCTGAAGCGCGATACTTCCATACGGACCACCTTGGAAGCACGGTCGCGGTCTCTAACAGCTCTGGCACGATAATCTCACAGTACGAATATGACCCACACGGACGCGTTAGATTGATAAGAGGCAATGATCTGGCCCGCTACAAGTATTCAGGGAAAGAACTTTTTGGCGACTTATATTACTTCGGTGCCCGATTCTACGACCCAGAGGTTCGTTCGTCTCTTGGATACGTTCAGCTATACATACTAAAGGATTGTTCACTAGCTCGGTCGCTTCCTCACTCTTGATAATTATCCACTTGCTCTTGATGGCATCAAGCCGTCCACCTTTAACATGTACTCGTTCTCTCGCAACGACCCAATCAATTTCATCGATCTGAATGGAAACGTGCCTTGGTGGCATTGGTACGTTTTTGCACACATTCATAGATCTGACAAACCTTAACACAGAGTAGGTTCGTTGACATTTTGTTGATTGTCGTTGGTGTTGCCTTGACGGTAGCTGTTGGCACCCTACTACCCATTGTCGGCAGTGCTCTCATTGGTGCTGGTGTCAATGGTCTCGTCTATGACATTCAATCGGCGATTACAGGCGAAGGGAATGATAGAGACTGGGGGATACAATTGGGTATAGGTGCCCTTGCTGGAGCTATCAGTGGAGGTGCCTCGGCCGCTCTCAACGCTGTCATGCCTGCTGCAACGATGGGCAATCTCGTTGCGAAGGGTGTAGGAATAACGTTGAAGTCCGCCGCCCAGTTCGCCGGTCGAACCGCCGTGCGTTTGGCCGTGCAAGTCGGCGTAAATAGTGGAACGTCTGCCTTGTCACAAGTTCTGACGAACATTGCCGATGGAAAACCACCCGGAGAAGGAGTCGGGCAAGCTGCTGCGACCGGAGCATGGCAAGGTCTCATATCTGGAGGTTCGTACTATCTGTCTAAGAGGCGTGCTCTGTCCTCACTGATGTTCCTTGTAGCTATGGACGCGCAGTTCAACTTCTATGACAGTAACCCCACCGCAATCAACAAATTCTGGAGAAAGACCGGTAGTTACTCACTCGTCCCAGAAACCAAATCCCTTGGCAGAGTCATCGGTGATCTCTCCAGCGTCATATCGAGTCCTCCTACCTCGGTGGGCCTCGGTATGTTGGCGTACGGTATTAACCAGTCAAAATCCCAAGAGCAATCGAGCCAGGCTCCAGCTAATGCGCCAAATGGTCCTTCCAATTCCAGCAATGCCAACGCTGGTGTTGGAGGTAATGCCCTAATGATTGGCGGCCAGATAGCGTTCCCTAGATTCTTACCTGTTGAGAAGACCAGCGTCCTTTAATCCGAAATTCCGATGTTGCTCGTATGGGCTTGTATTTATATAGACGAAACTTGAATATGACACCCTAAAGTGGTTGATCAGACATCCAACGCTTGACCATCTCCAAGGACTCGGCGGGTTTGTCGTATGGAACCTGGTAGACGCATGAGAATCTGGACAAGATGATTGAACACTGGAACTTACCATGTGGCCGGCCCCGTAAACAGTTGCGAATGTAAACCCTTTCGTGCTTCGCATCTTTCCAACAGACGTCCCATTGACCATCCAGTCCACCAAGGCCATGTTTCCAAACGCTTCCTTTCCACTCCACTCCATATCAAGGGTCCACTTCATATTCCCCAACCAATTGCAAACCCAATCATACGAGCCTACATAGATGAGGACCCGAACACCTCTTTCAAGCAAAGCTGCGATGTGATCTACTGTCGGATGTCCTATATCCACAGTCACACCGAATGCAGCATTGATGGCGGGATCAGCGATCACAAACTTCTCGCGAACTGAAGGATCCACGCCTAGCATTGTTCGCACGTCTGGTCGGGATAGATAGTCTCGTACGTGTCTGCCATGGTATGAGTATGTAGCAACTTGGCCTAAGCAAAGGAGGGGACGTACAGTGTTGCGGGGTAGCAAAGGGTTTCATCATGTTCCCCCTCACAGGCTTTACTGATATCGTAGGGGTTCCTACCTGGTCGTGAAAACCCATCATTCCTTTATTTGTCGCGTATCGCAAGCTATGACGAACCAGTAAGAGTGAAGGGCACTTCAACGGCATCGTGATAAATATCGATGGCAGCATTGCAGTCAATGAGGTCAAAGTGGTCGATGCAGGAGGATTTAAACCACCGTAGGCACCGAGGGAGCTAGTTGCAAATGAGGGAACTGTGACTTGACGGTATGCACTGACTACTGACCATTTGTTTCATTTTGACGCAGGCACTGAAGGTCTACGGTTAGCACTCTCTAGGACGGGATAAATGTCAGTTCCTCATACCTTATGCTTTGTACTGGCGCGACAGACGCGTTCGTGCACTGAAATTCCGCATATGCAGGAATCATACTATAAAAATCAGTCATCCCGTTTCCTTGAATCATTCATAAGGGTTCTGGAACACGTCGTCACGATATTGGACGTGCTCACCGATCATGACAGAACTGAGATTAATGGGAGTCATTCCCAACTCGATCAACTTCGGGTTCTGATCATGAACGGCGGCTGCGAATAAAGGAAGATATCGACCCTACAATGGGCAAGATTGATCAAAGCACTCTGGAGGATTCAGCGGAAACCTCACAGCATAGGATTCGCCCGAGAAGTGAAACCCTCGTCCTTTGAACTTAGTAAAGTTTTCAAAGAAGATGGCGACAAAGGCAGCAACGTCTTGAGCAGCCTCTTCCGTGGTGCTCTGAGGCCACCATAAGATAAGAAGGTGCTACAAACCGAGGAGTGGCCTACCACGTATTCACCGAATTCGGCGTAGGAAAATCCAACACCAATGGGCTGATCAATGAAGAAGATATTGGCATTGGAGTTCCAGGATTCCGGGTGAAAGCTAGGCCCTTTCTCATCGACGATGCGGCAAGGTCCCAATTCCATGAATAACCCCATCGCCGAGGAGCCACCTGGTCCCCCATTGGTCCAAAATACGACATCGTCCGTATCTGGGTTGTTCCGACTTTCGAAGAAGTAGAAAAAGAGGTGTCGAGCCTCAATATCGATATACCCAGTGTACGAACTAGAAATAATGGTATTCCAGAGATTAGTTCAAGGCCAGAGGAACCACTCTTAGCTATAGGCGACACCTACTTTACGGTGGGGTCGCAGAAGTTGGTCTTCTTTACCCTAATGCTGTGATTGGGAAACGCGGGGTGTCCAAATGTTGAAAATTTCGTGTCTCCCAATGCGTCGAGTGTATCCAAAGGCGAAAAGGACGTTGCATCAAAAGCCCGAGGAGCGTCATATAACCTTTCAACGTGACCGTATGAAGCTGAATTCTGGAACTTGATCCCGAGATGGTTTCGCTGGGAGTTCCGAGCAAGCGCCAGAGGGGCACAGCCAAGCGCCGTGACGGAGATTTCCCAAAGACTTGCTGTTCGCATAGGAATGGCTATGCACTAAAGGAGCATATGAAAGGGTGGGTATTTAAGGACTGATTTCGGCGGGCTCGCGACCGCGACGGTGGGAGTCAGGAAGTTAGTGAGCATGTGGTAGTGTGAGTGATCTACAAGCTGCGATCATGATTCAGGGTCTACGCAGCGTTTTGAAGGAAGGCTCTGAATAGATTCCTGGAGGTTTTAGATCGTCGTGGTGGTGAAGACTAACTTCACAGCGCAAGCATCCTGCTCTGTCGTAACAAGAGTTTGTAGCCTGTTCCGCTGCATCCGAGTGATATAATTCAACGTAGCGTAGAATGTGAATAGAATTACAAATCGATGTCATAACAAAGTACATTGCGGTCAAGCGTACTAAGGAGGAAATAAGTACAAGGCATGGTGGAGGACAAGTCGAGAGACGCACCCTAGTAAATGTCCCCATAGTCATGAAAGTCTCCTTCTTCTTGGGTAGATCTTTCCCATACAACGACTTGACAGCCTCTGACATCTCGCTCTTCCGTTTCGCTTCCTCCTTCGCTAGACTATCAACAACGGCCTTGCTGACCGCTGCAACAGAGGGGTTCGTGCTAGGCACAGCAGCCTTCTTCTTTGTGGCTGGCGCATCACCCTCAACTCCGGCATCATCTTTCGCTTTCCGTTTCTTCGACTTTTTCGGAGGCTCAGCTAAACGCTTGGCCGTCATTGCAGCGTGCATTCGCTCCTCTTCCTGGGCCGAGGGGTTGATGGTAAGAACGTCTGATGCCGCGTCGTATTTCTTGCCGCATTGAGGACAGAGGTCGAGCGTTGATGACGAAGAGAGAGCTTTGAGGCCGGCATGGCTAAAGACACAGCCGCAAGTCGATATGTAGACGAAGGGTTGGGCGCCGTTCATTTCCTTGTGAGATAATGGACAGATATATCGTGCTTGCTCGACGGTATCATCTTTCTGAGGAGCAGCAGCATTGTTGGGCGTGAGTTTGAGCGTCGTGACGTCCTGGACCACATAAGTACGATGACACAAGCTGGACAACGGCTTCACATACCTTTAGAGACCTGATATGCCCACATATTATTTCACCGTCTCCAAATGCCGAGCGATCCAGCAAGTATTCCAACAAAGCATCCTTATTGTAGAGCTTTCCGAGAGAACAAGATACTATCGGTTCTTCCAAGCGTCGCTATGAGTACAAACTCAGCCAAAGCCATACGTTAGTGGAATCCGTAACATACCTTGGAAAGAGCGCAAAAGAACCACCGAGCTCGAGTTTGATTGGCTTTGTCGGCTTGCTCAGCCTGAACTCACTGTCAGAACCTGAACTCAAAAGTGAGAGAAAAGCTACAGACCTTGGGTTTATTTCTCACCAAGTCTCTCCTATCAGGAATACTTCCTCCATCATTTCCCATTTGCGGCGACGACGACGGTGGCGGTTGTGGTGGTGGTTTGTACAAGTTGGATTTGGGCGCTTATACAGGGCGTCCCGTGTGACTGGCGACCACCCTGCAAGTCGGGATATCCCTGTTTTCTGAGACATTTCGCCGATATTTCAAAAGCTCGTCCAGGATCGCCACAGGTTTCTTGTGGACCACCATTTGCGTGAGACCATTCTGCAGCGAAATGCTGCAAGAACTCTCGTCTATGGACCGCATTACCCAACTTCAAGATGAAATCCAACAAGTCAGTTGCCGCGCATCGATGATTCTTCGTGACACTCAGAGATACTCACCTTGGCTGCACAGCGCAGATCCTTACTATCATGTCGAGGAGCATTCTTTATTTGACAACAAAGGCCGACTTCAAGCAAGTCAGCCCGGAGGTCCCAGTCACGAAGCAACGAGCTGCGGGGAAGGCGGACGCGCCAGATGTCTTCGAAGGTGCGTCTGTTATGACCCTTGCCATTGAATACCGTTGGACTTACACGGATCCCCGCNTCGTAGCAAACAAGAAGGAGCTTGTCACAGACCTGATCGTGAAAGCGAAGCAGATTGAGTATCTGATAAATTCGCTGCCGGAACCAGAGCCAGAAGAAGAGCAGGTTCGTTCATCAACTTATACCCCATGATTTGACCCATGACTTTCAAACTCGTAGGCAAAGCGACTAAGTGCTCTGGAGCAAGAAATGACACTTGTGAATTCTGAATATTCTCAAGCGGTTCATCGAGCCCGTGAGTCTTGCTCTACCCGTTCGCAAAGTCAACTTACACGGTACTACACAAGGGGAATTACACCGCCAAATATCTATCACGCTGCGGACCATGTTGGTCGACGCCGACTCGCCACCCGACAACGAAGGACCTGGTTGATCCCTTTCCTTGTCGCCATTGACCACATCGTGATTGCGACAGATTCAACGAAGATACACCCGGAGCAGTCCGAACTTAAGATTCAAGATAATATGTACTCTACTTGTACTCTACACAAATAAATCGTCCACATAATCATAATTAATAATTTAAAGTATCCAAACGTCGTGCTCGAGCTCAGGCTTCTGTTTGGTAGAGTTGCTGTGGCTTCCAACTCTCTCTATATCTTCCTTGATCGCCAAAAATATCGTCTCTGGAGAGGCGTCGCTGTGCGGAGGGAGTTGGTGGAAGTGGTCTGGGCTTTGTAGCGCTCAGCGGTTCGTACGAGGCGTAATGGAACGGATGGGATATAACAGAATCTTGAGAATGTTGAGATATAGGCGGTGAGCCTTTCTCATTCAGGTTCATAGTGGTTTCGATATCTTCCTTCTCGATCGACGTGTTTGTGCTGACATGCACGGTCAATGGAACTTTGGGAATAAGCTTATTCGTGCTGGGGGTGGAGGAAGTCAAAGGGGAGTGGGTTGCCGCCGCTGATGTTGGTTTGTCGCGAACGATGCGGATATTAAGCCTACACGAGGGATAAGGCACGAAGACTCTGGAGAGGGTCATATGAGGACTTACATGGCTAAGTAAGAGTTGGCGTAGACTGTGAAAAATGGCTATCAGAGGCAGAAATTTAAGGGGAGTAAGAAATTGGACATACGGCGAGGGAGAAGTAACTCTATCCCGGCGAACACAAATGCCTTTGGCAACGCCCAGAAGGATATGACCATAGCCATCGAACAGGCACTGACAAGAACACAAGTGTTACTTCATTGGTGGAGAAAATAAGTACCGACGGCATACCTTGTTGCCAGACCGGATGCGATTGTATACTGCATCAGTTTCTGTATTTTTGAGTTGGTCCTAGATATACAAGATCAGTAGTTAAAACTCGGACGGACAAACAAGTTCGCGGTCAACTTACTCGGTGAAAACAGAATGGCACCGGTAAAGGCATGCACACATGAAGAACGCGAGGATGAAGTCCACGCAGGTACTCGTAATAAAGAACGTATTCAAGGAGACCTTTCAAAAGCAAAAGCCAGGACTCAGTAATCAGTACTCAGTCATTGACCAGTGAGGAACCGCATCACGTACTCGTAGATCTTCATTCATTATCGGTCCGCCTGTCAGAACGCTTTGCAGGTCTACCATTTGCTTGACCGAGTACCTGGAGGCACATGGTCAGATCGACTCAGGACGTCCATACTTTAGAACTTACATTGATACGATGGCCCCTATATTCGTTAGAGAACGACGTCAACGAAGGGCTATTTCATAGGGAGAAAAAANGATGCACATAGTCCGATACCTACACAGCGCAACAGTGAGTGAGTTTGCTCAGATTTCTGCCAGAGAGAGAGAGAGACGCACCATATTCAACCACAACACAGAGAATCTAGGGGGAGTCTATAAACAGGAGTTCCCTGAAACCAATGACAGCAAAGACTCACAGCTCCATATGGGAGGTAGCGGTTGAAATGACGGCCAACTATGGCAGTCAAGTTAGCGACAGCTTTTATAACTATACGAGAAGCAAAGATGGACTCACGTTTGTAAGTTCTGATAGCGTATAGACTATCCACGGCAAGACGCTCAGGAACCGTAGCGACTGACCTCGCAGAGATATGACTCACGTGTGTAGAAAGAATATCAAGAGGACGTTGAAGACATTCTGTAGCTGATAGCTCCTGTATCGCGATTCAGCAACAAATAACAGAAAGTGTGTGCTCGATCCATACCATATGACATCAAGGAGGGAGAAAGGGTTTCCCCAACCCGTGACGAGGATGGAGTAGTTAGCATGAATGGCCAATGCAAGCGTCAAGGTCTCGATGATCCTAAAACCAGGAATGAATGGACGGCATGTGGAGAAGGGAAAAAAAGACGCACCAGAGAAGAGAGACCTAAGCACACCAATACCACCGAAACAAAGTCAACACCGGGTTCTCAAGCCTCTGTCAACTAGATCTCCACGCACCGAAGCCTTCTGCAGTACATGGTCCCTCGGGTATCGCCTGAAGTAAGCATACGTTTGCAAGTTCTCTGCCCCGTACAGCCTAACAAAGAAGCATTCCTGATTCAGAGCTAGTCAACGACGCCGAATATATTACTCACATAGAAGCTCCGACGATACCAAGGAACATCGCACCGATGGTACCATCCAACGAAATACCAAACTGGCTGAAAGATGCGCTCGCCATCTCTGTAATTACGGCACGGGTAGAGAAACGAGGGGAACACGGGGGTAAGAGGGAGCAGACCACGAAGGATCAAACCTAGGTTCGCATCCCTCCAGATATAATGGCTTCGAACACTGTTGATTCCGTCTCAGATGGAGTGTGCGAGGCCTAACGCATGACAGGCACACTCAAACACTGCCCGGTAGATCGAGCGTGTATCATGTCTTGTCTTTGTGGGGATACCATATGGGCTCGGCTCAATGAAGTTTGTGTCGCAGCTTACGATAAGGAGGAATCAATAGTAGGCACCCTGATGATCAAGAGATGGCTTTCCTCGGTCAGGGTGATGAGTCCAAGAGCTCCTCTGATGGTTTGATGGAATCATACTGAGGTATCGAAAAGGCAAATCGTGTTGATCTAACCAACATAGTTATTCATAGATGAAACAATCGAGGAGTATACTCCAGTGGGGCACACACGGATGGAGATTTCGGAAGAGGGTGAAACATCCGATTCTACCGTTCGCCGCGTTGATTTACTTTTGCACGCGTTACAAAGAGAACCTAGATTGCAAGCTCATTTCCGCGATGCGACTAACTTCGCTTTCATTTAGGCCTAAACCAAGGGGTGGCTGCGCCATGAGCAGAGCGTACTCTCCCAACATGGAGTTCCTGAACGGAAGAATGTCGTCGGTCTGGAAGAATGTTAGCACAATGACGCGTAATTATGAGATGGAAGAAGCTTACGCAGATCGCCACAGGGTGGTTCTTCTCGAGGTAATATCGTATGTGGTGATCGTCGAGTGTCGGAACAGTCTTGCATCTAAGTAGATGATGGCTTGAGGTCAATAAACACCTTCAAGGTCGGCGAATCTACTCACAACAGATTAGAGCTCAAGCAGATTTCAATGCACATGTTCGGATGCTGGAGTACAACTTCTTTGGCTTCATCGTCTAAGAACGTCGCATGCCCTAGTCGATCAGGTTCGTACGAAAGGAGCCGCAAAGTTTCCGGTCCCGGATTATCTACCGTCTTGAAACCAGTCAGAACAACATCCGGGCACGATTTATTTGCAGGAAAACGTACCTCGGCTATATGAAGAGTAACACCAAGACCAGCAGCTTTTGCAGTCCGGATGTGTTTCTCCAATACATCCATATCACCGGCCTAGGTACACCGTCAACAATCAAACGAACCCTCATACACGGCGAACAAAAGCGTACCAAGGGGTCACCGCAAACGTCGATACCCACAACTCGTCTGCCTTCCTTGCGCAAAGTAACAGCTACTTCGATTACCTCCGCAATTACACTTTCGTCCATTCTACGATCCAAGCTCACGATCAACGCAGCCTGATCCACAGAATACTTTTCGACTTCATCAACGACGACTCGAACATATTCCATGCGCGACATCGCGTCCGTTGCCTTTGGTGTACTCCGCAACTCGAGATAGGTACATTGCTTCGAATCAAGGAAGGTCTCCAGAACAGCTCTGGTGGCGCGTCGAAGGGCTTCCGGAGTCGATGTTAGAGCGTATATCGCAGGAAAGAGACTGAAAAAATCATGAATTTGTTCCAACACGACGCCATGCAGTTTGTCAAGTCCACTCTGGACGATGTCCGACTGATTTTCATCCACCGGATAGTCTCGAGCTAGATCTTTCAGCGTCGCAATCGGTATGGATCCATTCAGATGAGCGTGGAGCTCGGCCTTGGGTAGATTCTTGATAAAATCAACTTGAGAAGGCGACAGGGAGTCGAGGGCTGCAGCTGCAAATCCAGCAATCGATGACATGGTGAGATTTGAACTATGTCTGACTGTCGGTGATAATTTTTAAGGAAACCGCATGGTAAGGCTGAGTCAACCGCACTTCAGATGGGACATGGGCTCGTCGTCGCCGTCGTCGTCGACGTCGTAAGGGGATGACGGGAAAGCGCCAAGGCTGAGCGAGCGCTGAGGAGCACTGACTTCCTTCTCGCCTTGTTCTCGCCAATTTGTTTGCGTTCAAGGATGCCTGTGGTTTCGGGCGTGTTCACTCTGCTTTCATTGCCACAAACATCGAATGGTTTTACGAAAATTCAGATCTCTGACTCGGCTGCCACGATAAACGATGGTCTGGCGGCAAGAAAGGTCTCTCGACTTGATTCCGATATCGACTCGGCCACCGCTTCGAGATCGAACAGACAGGGAGCTCAGACAGGCCCTAATCAAATCCGAATTATAGGATATCATGGTATGGGCGAGCAATCGAACTGCGTGTAGAACGTGCTAAAGAATCGACAGCCGAATCACTTCCCGACAGAGCCTCCTATGAGCCTCTCGTCCGATGTATCAAGCTCATTTTGAAGACGAATCCAGAGCCCCTTCCGCTATCTTATGCAAAGATATACGCCGTGTGTCGCACAATGGTTTGCACCGGCGAAATGGGGGACACATTGTACAACGCCGTGAAGCTGCAATTGGAACAGTTTGTCGTCGGCTCTGCCATGGCGCTGGAAGCGACCAGTTGCTCTGAGCAGGACTACGTACCGTGGCTTGAGAAGTTTGTTGATACTTGCAAGTGGTTTGAAGATCAAGTAGTACGTCGTACCATCCATTTCTGACAGTGTGTGGCCCGATCTTTATTACCATATTCGCAGGCCCTCCTATGCTCCCTACTCACGTATCTGGACCAATTCTATGTTCGTGCTGATTCGAACCTGCTTCCTATTCGGTATGTCCCTTCCGACCGCTTGACCTTTGATTCAAGAGTCCTTACTGTCCCCAGTGAACTCGCATATGGTAAATTCGGAGATCGTGTCTTCACTAGCCACCTTATCATCAAATGGTTACGGTTGGGCACCAAGTTTCTTATCAATAACGAAAGGCATCTTTGGTGCGGTCAATACCATCTATTTTTTTTTTCGAGCATCCCTCTGATGCGTCATTGGACCCAGGATCAACCAATCTGACCATCGTCAGCTCATGTCTAGCGTTGTTTCTCATCTGATCACCCACGACAAATACGATGCTTTCGAGAAGCACTACCTCACGTTTACGACGGAGTGGTATCTTGAAGAGTCCAAGACGTTGTCAGTGGAATTGACGGATGCCAAGGCATTTTTCAAGAAGATGGACCTGAGGATTGAATACGAAAGTGATCTAGTGAAAGAAGTCCTGCCCGTTGGTACTTGGGGAATTGCCCGTCAGGCGACTGAGCGAGCGTTGATGAAGGAACGTGGAGAATGGCTAGCCAAAGAAGGTCTGCCGCTGGCCCTGCTTTCTTCTGGAGAGATAAATACTAACACGTCTGATATGAAGCTCTGGGGGCAATGATGAAAGAGCAGGATTTAGCGATGCTCGGCAAGATGTACAAGCTCTTCCGCAAGGTTGATACACTAGAATCCCTCAGGTCGTCTCTCCGAAGCTATGTTTCCGTGAGCTCCACATCGATTGTCTCCTGTCGATAGACTAATCATAGTTGCAAATCACACTAGACCTCAGTCAAGGCCATCGTCACAGACATTGCAAATGACGATACCATGATTCCCAAGCTTCTTGAGTTCAAGGCCAATTCGGATAAAACCATTCAGAAGTCATTCGTCGTTGGCCCACCCAACGTTTCTGAATCCGGGGAGTCTAGCAGCACGCTGGATCCCCCCGTGCCTGACAAGAATTTCATCTATGCTCTCGATGAAGGGTTTAGGATCGGCTTCCAGGCTCGACGGAGAAAGCCTGCTGAACTCATCGCTAAGCATCTGGACAAGATAATGCGAAAGGGCCAGGGAGCATCCAGCGACGCCGCCTTCAGAGCGCTGTTGGACTCAGTGTTGGCGTTGTATAGGTACACCGAAGACAAGGACGTCTTCAGGAGATTCTATCATCGATCGCTTGCGAAGAGGCTCCTCCTTGACAAGAGTGCTTCAGATGATTTCGAGAAGGAGATGTTGAAGAAACTCAGAGAACGTACGTTTTGTGTTGGTTTCGCCGTGGTGACAACTCTCAATCGTCCGATCCAGAATATGATGCGCAGTTCGACATGGCAGAGGACATGTTCAAGGATCTCAACCTTTCCAAGGAGTTGATGGCGGGCTTTGACGACAAGTTCATGAAGGCTCATCCAGACAAACCCCTCACCGTCTCCGTGATGGTTCTACAACCTAGCGCCTGGCCGTTTGCCCTCTCCAAGAAGACCCTTCCATTGCCTCCCGCAGTGAGCATGTCAGAATGAACTACACTTTGAACCACCAATTCATTTGCCGTTTCTAGATGGAAGCTGATCTCCAAGAGTTTACTGCGTATTATCAGACAAAGCATAAGAACAGGACGCTGAATTGGGAGCACGCCTTGGGGACGGCAACACTGAAGGGCCGGTTTGCGCCAGGATCTAAAGACCTCTCTGTCAGCCTTTACCAGGCGCTCGTCTTGTTGCTGTTCAATGACGCGGAAGAGCTTCCCTTTGTCGAGATCAAGATGCAAGTTCCGCTTGGTGAGTCTACCTACCTCCCCTTTTTTCGACGCGCAATGCCCAATGTACTACATCATAGATGACGACGAACTCCGACGAACACTGCAGAGCTTGGCATGCGGTAAGCTCAAGGTGCTAAAGAAAGTTCCGCACGGTAAAGATGTAGGCGACCGTGACGTTTTCAAATTCAACGCGGATTTCAGCGACGCTCGTGCCAAAGTCCATATCAACTCTATTCAGGCAAAGGTTACAGTGCGTGTTCTTCCTCATTTCCCTGCTCTACACTTTCGTTTCTGTCGTGCTTATACTGTTGTAGGTTGATGAGAGCAAATCTACCCATGCGTTGATAGACGGCGAACGCATGCATAGCATCGATGCTGCGGTCGTACGTATCATGAAGGCCAATAAAGAAATGAAGCTTGAGAAGATCGTGCAAGAGACGGTCGATTCGCTTCAAAGACACTTCATACCCGACGTTCCAAGCATCAAGCGACAGATTGAGTCGCTGGTCGATAGAGAGTATTTGTGCCGAGATGCTCAGGATAAGAAATTGTTCAGGTACCTTGCGTAATCATTTCCGTAGTGCCAGCATGATAAACTAGTTGAGAATCACTGTCGAGCTCCCAAGCCATCCCTTCATCTTGGCTCACTCTTAGGACTTCAGGTGACGGGTGCTAGAACAACAGTCACATCAACCTGACACGATCTCTGGCCGCGTGAGTACAGTGTCGCAAACAAGATGTTCCCCAGGTCAAGGGGCCCTGGGCTGCTTTTTGGTATTAGTCTGACAGGTAGACCTCATGATGCTTGGACATGCCTCGCTCTCCTGCAGAACTGGGTAGATGACCATGTTGATTGCCCCAATACGCTTTCTGAGAACAATTGCGTCACTGGAGTCTGGTAGGCAGTACATTGATGAGAGTATACAGGGCTGAGAGACCCTCTCCATTCTATGGTGCCTGTGATACGCCACGTTGCCTGAGAAAGACCAAAGACGGACAAGACGTGTTGAGGAAAAGCAGAATTTGGTGTCGCCCCTAAAGGGTCCCTATCTCCTAAAGAAGAGAGCGCCCGCCTCGACGTTCAAGCGCTCAACGTTCAACCCTTATGATTGCTTTATTTTGGCTTTATTCCGCCATGAATCGCGCCATTTTTGAAAGACTACACTCAGGACTCTCTGGCCGCGAAAACCAGATAGGAACGGCTATGCTCATGAACTCGATTGAATGGCTACTTCTAGACGTGCTCAGGATCGGAGGATCCCTTCATTTTCGGTTCGTCTTAGCTTCGTCATGGCGAGGTCATTTTTGACTCTTTATATCAGGTAGCATTGATAGCTGGGGCGGCCCCAGGACTTCTCCGTTGCCTCAATTGTCGGGAGAAATTACTATCCATGTTGACATACTCCCACAAAATTCGTACTCGGAACCGAATAGTGAAACATGGATGTATATAATGAATCCACGGACTTCCACTTCTATCGGCCTTGCATAGTATAATGTCGCAAAGCATTGTTGGAACTCTCAAGATTGACCATTCGGTCGATCCGAACGGGTCTCTCACCCTAGCTATTCCCATCCAACTCCCGCCTGCTCGACTTGCGCCCGAGATTTCGTTCAACTACCATTCAGCATCCAACACGGCATCTGCGATCGGAACTGGCTGGACTATCAAAGGTGTCTGTGTCGTTGAGCGTACTCCGGCTACCGTCGCTCAGGATGGCTTCGCCGGTAGGTGCATCCAGTGGGATTTATCAACATTGATCTATCTCACTTTTTGCGCCAGGTTCAATAAATTATGATGCTAATGATCGTTTCACTATGAATGGTCAGCGTCTCATCAGTATTGGAACCAACGAGTACCGCTTTGAAGTCGAGCAATGGTCGAAAATCGTGGCCGTTGGATCTGATCCTTCCAATCCCGATTCTTGGGTCGAGCATCTGTCCGATGGAAGCACTCGCACATATGGTGCCTCATCGGTATGCTATTTCTTATTTCTTGAAAGTCAGAATCAATCTTAAGTGCTCATTTGGTAGGATTCGAACATCAAAGCTCTTGGTAAATCTGCTACCAGAGCTTGGGCAGCCACCGAATATAAGGATAGCTTCTCCAACTACATGACCTACACTTACAACAACAACACCGCAACCGGTGCCTTTTATATATCTCGCATATCCTACGGCGGCAACCACAACTTGAACATGGCGCACCAACGTCACATCGACTTCACATACGAATCCCGACTCGACCGTCGAGTCAATTATATCGGTGGCGCCAAGGTTGATACTGACCGTCGCTTGGTGTCCATTGCTTCGCGAGTTCAGAGCCGACTCGTGCATACCCACCGATTGTCTTATGACCAGGCTCCTTCCACGCAGATCAGTCGTTTGATTCAGGTTGCGCTTGTAGACCCCAGTGGTGCGACAGTTCGACCTCTCAACTTCTCTTGGATCAGTGGTAACCCCACTGTCTTCGATCCTGTCAAGGCTCCAATCGTTTTGTCGCCTGGAGGGAGCTCTGCTCAAGTCTTCCCGATGGATGTGGCTGCCAGAGGCCGAAGCGACCTCGTCATCGCATCTAAGCGGCTCGTTAGCGGCGTTTCACAGCTCCATCTTGAAGTACATCATGCAGATGCCAATGGCGACATCTCGCCGACACCATCCTCAACTTTTGGCAACCTTCCCTACCCTACTCAGCTCATCCCCCTTGATATCAACGGCGATGGCAGAAATGACTTTTTGCACATCGCTCAGTCGATCAGTTCTTACACCCTTACGATTATATTGTCGACCCCTCAGGGATACCGAGCTCAAACTGGGATGTCATTTTCCCCCGAATTCATTGGTGGCCAATTCCATGCCGGAGATTTTGAGGTGTGTGCTCTTCAAAATTCTCCACTTCTGTCTGATATCGTGGAACTCATCCATTCTGCAGGGGAATGGCCACATTGGGCTCGTCTATATTTATCAAGTTTTGCGCTCCGGAACCCCTCAAATCCGATTCATCCAGTTCACATCGAACGGCTCAGCCTTCACTGCTCTTTCTCCTCTTGACGGCCCCTCCGGCGTCTCCGTTAGCCAAGTCAAGACAGTTGTTGGGGATCTCAATGGTAACAAGTACGTTATAACCTCTTTCCCGGTGAAATGCATGTACTCACCATAGGGACAGTGCTGAGGACGTTTTCCTCATGTCGTCTAGGCTTGTTAGTGGTACCACCACAGTGGCCATCGACCTTCTTGAATCGCAGAATGGCCGCCTCGCCTTCCGCTCTGACAGACCCTTACTCAGCGTCGCTCAAGCCATCCCTTTCTTGCAAACGACCACTTTCTTACCGTATGGTGCGGACGACGACGGCAAGACCAGTATCTTGGTGGCCAGTAGAAACCTCTCTGGTAATTTGCAATTCCAAGTCCTTCGTAGCTCTGGTCCAACCTTACTCCCGCCTGGACCCACCGTTACGACCACCATTGCATTCAATGGCAACATCACCCTGGCTAAAACGACATCTCCTTTCTCTGTCGACATCGTAAACACCTTCTCTACCATTGACAATCGTACCAACGTGGACGTTCTCCGATTCTTCGCCGATAGCTTTGTTAGGGTGGCAAGTGTTACTCAACCCGGAGTATCTTCATCCATGGTGTCATGGGCCGATCTTCGTGGACTGGGCAGAGTTGATTGCATCCTTGCCACCCAGAATGTGAATGGTCAGCTTAGTGTGGCAAGCCTTCCTTGCTCGACGCACCAACCTATTGACTATGTCTCTGGATATGAGAATGGGCTGGGAGCCAAGGTTGTAGCTACCTATGCCCCCCTCAGTGACCCTACGACATACACCACAGATGCTACTCGGCGCTCTGGCGACTTCGGAGTGGGGTCACCACTGACAGCTACCAGCGGGATGGCTCGTAACGTCTCGTTCACCGCGTCGCTTTCATCTAGCGCGGCAACTTCTGGGTCCCAAGTTGGTGCTCAGACCCGTTCCCAGATCGTCTACTTCCCTTCATATGTCGTCAAGGATCTCGTTCATTCTCCATACCGCGCTCGCCCCGATATCGTGGATCACACATCCTACACGTACAAAAATGCTCGCTACTCCTACGATGGTCGTGGTTGGCAGGGCTTTGAGAGCATCAACAAGTTCAGTCAAGCCTTGGGTTCTCAGGTCCTGTCTGCCTATCACCAAGAATTCCCCTTGGTCGGCTTGGTCAAGAGTGCCTCTTCCGTGGTCGCAAACACCAGTACCAATCTACAGGTAACTCACAATACCTGGACAGCTGTACCCACAAATGGGGGACGCAACCGCCACATTTGCTTGGAGCATACCAGGGATCAGTACTACGAAAAGGGTTCACCGTCCGTCCACGTCGATGTCACCTATACAAACGACGCCTACGGAAACATCACCTCCACTAGCCTGCACACGTCGACCAACTCTAATCTAGTCATCAATGCGGAGTATGAGAATCAGACATCGCCCTGGGTAGTTGGGAAAAAGACGTCGGAGATGGTCCTCCATGGTTCTGTCATGAAGTATACGAAATGGGCCTATGTTCCTGGCTCTACCGTTGTTTCCGAACAGAGTCAATGGGTCAGAGATCAGATTTGGTCAACACAGGTCATCGAGCACGATGCTGCCGGAAACGAATCTGTCATCCGTGGCCCTGGAAAAGCCCTTCGAAAGCTAGCTTATGATCCCACCCACACGAATTGTGTTTCGTCCCAGGTGTACACATCCGCCGAGGATTTCATTCTCGAAAGTGCCACATACGACCTTGCCCAAGCCGGCCCAATATCAACGACATCGCCTAATGGAGAGGTCACCACTATTGCCTACGATGTCCTTGGCCGAGCGATCGAGACCAAGGTGAACGGCACAGTTGTCACCAAGCTCAACTATTCGGTCTCGGGGAATACTTTCTTGAGGAACGAGTATGCGCTGCTCGATCAGACGACGTTTTATCGGACTGCCAGTCATATTGATGGCTTTGGCCGGACTTGGAAAACAGAACGACCTAGCTTGGATGACCCAAGCGTAACTATCATCTCCGAAACTCAGTACGACGGTGCCGGACGTTTAACCCACAAATCTCGAGACTACTTCGCGGGATCTAGTCCTGCGTATGCCACGGTTATCTACGACGCTCTTTCTCGAGTCATTCGGAAGGATTTACCTGCACCCAGCTCCGATACTTCTCCCATGACCATCACTACCAACTATACCTTTGAGCGCGGCTTGACCAAGGCAACTGAGACGCGCACTGATGGCAGGAAAACCGAGGTTGCATCCCAGTTCATCAAAGCGATAGCTAATCCCGAACCTTCTACGTCGAATTTTGTCAAGAACGTCGTGGTCGAAGTCATTGATGAGAGTGGACACGCTATCAACACGACATTTGATGCCCTTGGCCGCCCCTCCACCGTTACAGATGGTGCCGGAGTCAAGCTGACTCTTCGTTGGGATGCTATTTCTCGTGCTATAGAACGAACTATTTCACAACCCGACGGAACCACACCGAAATTGATTCACCACACGAAGGCAGTCTTTGATGATGATATTGGCTTGCTCACGGTCAAGAATGAACTTACCGGCCATCATACTAGCAGCATCTTTGACTGGAATGGACGCACCATTCAGAAGTCCCTCCCCGAAGAGACCCTGAGGTTCAAGTACGATGAGGGGGGTTTGTACACCAAGGATCGCCTAGTATCTGTGACTTCCTCCAATATCACCTCGCCTTCGGATAGCATGACACACCAGTACGACTATGACATTCACGGAAACCTTACCTTGGACTCTTTGACCATCGGAGGGCAGACATACTCTTCCAAATATGTCTGGACTGTAGCCGGCGCCCTTACGCAGGTGACGAACCCAGATCAGTCAGTCACACGAAGAACCTTGCTTCCAGATGGACAGTCTGTCAGGCGCATCGAACTCTTTGACTCGTCCAACACGTCTCGTGCATCAGTCGATCTCGACTCATACAACAATGTCTTCTCGAAGCCCTCCACATGTACCTTTGGAAATGGTCTTGTTGCTACATCAGACCTATCTGCCAATGGTACCGTGGCTCAGATCAATCTCAAGAGAGGGGCCACTGTTCTTCATTCCCAGCGTTGGTGGATAGACTCGTTCAGCCGCATCAACCGACACGATGTCCAGGCCGACTCTATTCAACCCGGCGCAGGGGACAACTCTTTCGAGTACAATGCAGCAGGTAAGTGTAGTAGAGACGTCATTGTTTCTGCCTGCTCACTGGTATATGTCAGGTCAAATCATCCGTCGCACCAATGGCCGCAGTCGAGCCACTCCAGGAGCAGCTGTTGAAGCACCCGAAACCTTCCTTTATGATCAAAGCGGAAATCTGGAACAAAAGGGAGACCTTTTCCTTGTGAACACTGGATGGCAACTTTCCGAAGTCCGTAATCAGCAAGGCGCTACACAGTACACCTTCGACTACTCCGCAGATGGGAATATGAAGTCCAAACTAGATGCTTCTGGTAACAAGGTCCGCTCCATGGACTATGACGCTGAGAACCGGCTGGTGAACCTGGATGGTACTTCTTTCGTATATGACTACAATGGTCGCCTCGTCAAAGCCACACTCTCCGATGGCACCGTCAGAATTTACCCAACTCTCACCTACGAAGTCGAGCTATCAGCGGGTGGAAGCAAGACGGAAACCTCCTATATCGTTCAGGGTCATCGACGCGCTTCCCTCACGACCACTGGAACATCTTTCAAGACGCGCTACTACCATACGGACCACCTTGGCAGCACTGTTGCTGTTTCCGACAGCTCAGGAGAAGTCATTACAGAGTACGAGTATGATCCCCATGGACGTGTCAGGGTGGTGAAGGGCGATGATGTCGCCCGATACAAGTATTCCGGGAAGGAACTTTTCGGTGATCTTTACTATTATGGTGCTCGGTTTTATGACCCAGAGGTCTGTCCCCCTCTTTCACAACCCACTATTGTTGGCTCATTGACTCGATTATTTCAGCTCGGACGCTTCCTCACTCTTGACAAGTATCCTCTCGCCCTTGATGGCATCAAACCCTCAAGTTTCAATATGTACTCGTTCTCCCGTAACGACCCCATCAACTTCATCGACCTAAATGGAAATGTACCATGGTGGCATTGGTACGTACTTACGTGGTGCTGTCTGTTTTCAGTGCCTCACGTTGAACAGGTTCGTCGATGCTTTATTGATTGTCGCCGGTGTTGCCTTGACGGTTGCCTCTGGTGGCGCACTCTTGCCAATTGTCGGCAGCGCCCTCATTGGTGCTGGTGTCAACGGTCTTGTGTACGATATCCAATCTACAATATCGGGCGAGGGCAACGATCGGGACTGGGGCATACAGCTAGGCATTGGTGCTTTAGCTGGAGCTATCAGTGGAGGTGCCTCTGCCGCCCTCAATGCAGTTGTGCCCGCCGCAACAGTCGGCAACCTTGTGTTCTCAAAGGGCGTAGGCATAGCCGCGAAGTCTGTTGCCCAGTTCGCGGGCAGAACCGCTATACGTATGGTCGTGCAGGCTGGCGTCAACACAGGAACATCGGCGCTCTCTCAAGTCATAGTGAATGTTGCTGATGGAAGACCCCTTAGTGAAGGAGTAGGGCCAGCCGCTGCGGCTGGAGCGTGGCAAGGTGCCATATTAGGAGGTGTGTCACATATATATTCCTGTCTAATCTGAGCTGATCGTTTCTCTTTCAAGCCTCGGACAACTTTTTCAGTTCGTTCAGCAGCAAGCCTACTGCTATCACGAAATTCTGGTCCAAGACGGGAAGCTACTCGCTCGTCAAAGAAACGAAGTCCCTTGGGAAAGTGATTGGGGACCTCTCGAATGCTTTATCAAGTCCTTCTTTACAAGTTGGTGTAGGGATGTTGTCCTACGGAATCAATGAATCCAAAGCTCAGGACCAAGCCGGCCAAGCTCCAATCAATGCTCCTGGCGGAGTAGGAAATTCGACCAGTGGTAGTGTCAGCGTTGGAGGTAATGCCCTATTATTCGGAGGCCAGATGTCGTTCCCCAGATTCTTGCCTGTTGAGAACACTAGTGTTTTGTGATCGCAAGTTTCCAATATTCTCGTTGTGTCATTTGTTATGTAGGCGAGAAAGCCATGTATCATTGTATGATTAGTTACGGCGAATGAAACTGCTTCATTGTAATTGTGGGCGCAAAGGCCTGTTGTGGCCTCCGTGGCTGCAAAACTACATCCAGTTCATTCACGCCCCAAAGCCATTGGCAACAACTGACATTTTATTGTATTTTAGAGCAACGCCTGACCAGACATCCAACGCTTGATCATTTCCAGAGACTCGACCGCCTTGTCATATGGAACCTGGAGACGGAGATCATTCGGTGTCAGTGCCACTATGCTTGACTGGGCAATCGTACTTACCATATGACCGGCACCATGTACCGTAGCAAAAGTAAGCCCTTTCGCACTTCGCGCCTTACCCGCAAACTTTCCATTGACAGTCCAATCAACCAATTCCTTCTTCCCAAACTCCTCCTTCCCACTCCACTCCATCTCGAGAGTCCATTTCTGATTTCCCAGCCAGTTGCAGATCCAGTCATACGAGCCTACATAGATAAGCACGCGGACATTGCGTTCAAGCAAAGCAGCGATATGATCGACAGTGGGGTGGAGCATATCTAGAGTCAGGCCAAATGCTTCATGGACGTTGGGATTCGATATTGTGAAGTTCTTGCGCACGGAAGGGTCCACTCCAAGGAGGTCACGAACGTCAGGTCGAGATAGGTAATTCTGTATATGTCTACGGTCACGTTAATACCGACCTTTCTTCGAGGAAAGGGAGATAGGGACGAGCATGGTTAATGGGTAACAATGTGTCTCCTCTCGTTTGCCTTCGCAATCTTTGCTGATGTCGTAAGGATTTTTGCCTAGTTTGAGAGAAATTGACCAGGGCGTAGGAACGCCAAGGGAGGCAAAAGACATACCCGCAAGATGATACGGTGCAGAGACTGCTTCTTGGCAGAGATTGGTAGCGGCGCCGCAGTCAACGGCGTCGAAGTGGTCAATACAGGCTGCCTTGAACCATCTTTGGCATCGAGGGACCTTGTATATCTGTAAACGATGTGTCATATCATTTGAAGGGGGCGCTGACCATTTGCTTCATTGTCATGCATGCACTAGTAGAGGAAGCTGGTGAGAAGCCGATAACTCTGGGAATGAATGGTTCCGAACCTGATGCTTTGGATTGGCGCGATGGAGGCGTGGGTGCACTGGAACTCTGCATACGCCGGTATCATGCTATAGAAGTCAGTCATCCCATTACCTGGAGAGAGCACGTTCAATGAGTGTTTCAAGCACCGTGCGAGGATGCGCACAGGTGTCAACTCACCAATCATTACGGAAGTGAGGTTGATTGGCGTAATCCCCTGCTCGATCAACTTCGCATTTTGGTCGTAAACAGCAGCGGCAAACACAGGAAGATAACGGCCCTTTGGCAAATGACGTCAGTCGTGTTTGGTGAAGGGTCTATTTGAAGGAGAACGAACTCACACCGTACGATTCGCCTGAGAGATGGAAGCCACGTCCTTTGAACTTGGAAAAGTTCTCGAAGAAGATAGCGACAAATGCGGCAATATCTTGGGCAGCTTCCTCTGTTGTACCCTAAGACAAGGATCAGGACGGGACGATTTCGTTTTGCGAAGGCAGCTTACCACGAATTCACCATATTCGGCGTATGAAAAGCCGACACCGACAGGTTGGTCGATGAAGAAGATGTTGGCATTTGAGTTCCAGGATTCTGGATGGAACGCGGGTCCATTCTCATCGAGGATACGACAAGGACCTAGTTCCATGAACAAGCCCATAGCCGAGGAGCCACCTGGTCCGCCATTGGTCCAAAATACGACGTCATCTTTATCGGGGTCATTGCGGCTTTCGAAGAAGTAGAAGAATAGGTGTCGAGCCTCAATGTCGATGTAGCCAGTGTACGAACTACATTTGCCGGCGTTAGGAGGAAAAGTAAGTGCGCAAGGTTGTTGGGTACGTACTTGACTGTACCATCACAGAATTTGGTTTTCTTTGCTCTTACACTGTATTTGGGAAATGCTGGATGTCCGAAGACAGTGAAGTCAGTTTCGACAAGTGCGTCCAAAGTCTTCAATGGCAAAAAGCTGTTCGCATCGAAAGGACGTGGGTCGTAGGCATTTCCAAGCCGCCCAAACGAGCCAGGACGCTGGTAGTTGAAGATATCGTAGTAGGCTTGTCCTGAGTTGGCCAGCGCGGTACTAACAAAGGCTGCGATAAACACGACTCTGCGCATCTGGGAAGAGTGATTTTCACGTTGGCTCCATGGGTAAGAAAGTGGGCTTTAAGCGTTTGCGCTGGATACATGGTGGGATACTGGAAGGAGGCAGCACGCGGGAGCGGAATCAAAATTCACACAAGCACTTAGGCTATTTTAGAAAATAGCGAGTCGGCTGATAACTGCGATCCTTCACGTTACGCACTCACAGCTGGAGATGTGAGAAGGGGTGGCCGTAGATCAGCCATGACGTCATAGGCAAATGTGTAGCACTTACAATCAAACCGAACTCATCATCTGCCCTGTCCCTCCCTCACGGAAAGTCCTTCCAAGTCTTCAAGCTACAAGCTTCAAGTTCCAAGCAATGACATGCTTCAAGCATCCTCCAGAACATTCGCCGTCATGTGTAGCAGAGGCGTTTGGGATTCACTAGTGATCTCCAGGCTCGACAGGCAAGGAGCATTGATGGATGCGTCGAATGGATGCAGAGTTGTCTAGCGAGTTCAACAGGTTTCTGGGGGGCACTTATGTAATGTCCGCAGCCGATTGGTAGCCTACTTGAATTTTTTGGATGGGGTCCATTAAGTGGTTGGCCGAGGGCGGATGATTCTATGCATGGGTGGGTCGGAAGCGTAGCACTCCCGAAGATTTTGGACTATCCACGGCGATGAATGGCTAATATTTGCAGCATCTCTCTTCCTGCGCGGTCGCCCTATTCTGTAGTTGCGCGAGCGTGAATCATATTCTCATTTCTGCCATGTTGTAGAATTGCAACCAATCCTGTATGAAATCGTATTTGTGGTAAGGAGATATCAGCTCGAAGCAGAAAGTTGAGTGACGCACCTTCACCCAGCACGCCCAATGGCCATGACAATGCCTCAATATCAATACCTATAACACCATCATTCGCGTCTTGTACGCGACACGGACGATGACCATGGATGTCACGAGCACCACAGACGTTTCCACGTCATTTTTGGTCGAGTTCGCTTCGCACAGGCATACCATGGCAGGTAAGGATGCAGGGGCGTAATTTGGGATGTTAGGATTATCATAGACTGGTTGACGAGATATTGACATTGGTGAAGAAGGCCAAGAGATGAGACTGGGCGCTTACGATTGTGAGCTCTACCTTGAACGTTTCGCCATGATCAACGCGATTTACCCCAACTTGAAACTCCCGCTCGAACTACAGTGCACACGTCTTCCCCCAATAAAAGGAACTTCAACTTGCGAGGAGGATGTTGGCTCATCCTTTTCATCCCGAGAAAACTTTGCTTGAAGTCGCTCAACTCCAAGTTTTTCAAGTGTTTCAAAGTTGCCATTTCACCGGTTGGCATGGGTTTGGCCTCGTCCAGCTTGTACGTGCCCAGCTACTTGCACCATGACTCTTTCTGAATCTGTCTTAGCATCTCTAGTTTTGGAACGCTTTAGATGCTACATCAGCGAGGATAAACGCAATGTGCTCGGTTTGATTGCTTTCGGCTAGGAACGACTTTTGTTGGTGCACCCGCGAGTTTCTGCGCAAAATGAACTTGGGGCCTGGGGCGCGATGCGCGACGCGTATGTGGCGCTAACGGTGGCAGTGACCAATAAACAAGTTGTGTTGATCATCCAACCTGGACTTGTGATGGCGCGTATTTGTGTCTTGCCACAACATCGAGTCTATAAAAGGCGGGTGCAATCTCCCTCGTCCTCCATCATCATCAAGGCCTTTTACTTCAAGTCAATTACTTCCAGTCAGTTGAACACAATGGTGCGTGCTGACCTCTCATTCACCCATGCTGACCTTCGCACCCAGTTATCGAACGACAACTTGGCGGCAACCCTCATGGGCTACTAGACTATGGCTCCCCTCGTCGATCCGACAGTCGCTACCCTTTGTCGCCTCTCGCTGCTCACGTAGGCCTGACCAGTAGTCCATGGTCCCCTGAGTGGTCTGCAGTCCCGAGTGGGCTGCACACGTCGGGGATATGGAAGCGCTGGTTCTAGCCGTTGATCAGGGATTGAGACACTGGGGTGGTCTGGCTGTCGGGAGGCCTGTCGTGCACTGTCTTGTGGAAATGAAACGGAGGGGCTATTGTCGAGTTCGCTCGAGATTTTAGTCCAGCCGTGTTCAATCCAATCATCAGTATTTGTTCAACGGTCAAGGGATCTCCTGGATTGACCACGCGTTTGTCAAGCTTCCTTTTACATCGCTTTCCATAGTCTGGGGCGAGTCCTCGCTTAAGAGTCAACGGTGCTGATCTCAATTCTCCACTCTACTTATTCTACTTATTGGTATAACAAGACTCCTATGGAGGCTTGCTCGCCCAGAACCGCGGATTCTGGTTCTGCTATGCGATCATCCTCTTTATGTTATGCCTAAAATGATATTCACAGTTTCTTGCGGACTTGTGATGAGTGACATGAAGCTTGAGTAATTCCCCTCGCACAGAAGTGGCCTCCTAAAAGGTTCCTGAGCTCCTGAAGGTCCCCCTCCGTTCCAGAGAATCTTCATCGATCGACCATGGTATAAGTACCTTTAAATGCAGGGGAAACGGAACTATCATCAAGAGGTGTCGCCTGAGCCAAAACTGAAGGAAACCAGGGGCCAGGCCCCTCCAATGAGGACGAAATCAGTGGCACAAATCTTCAGGGAAGGACTAACTCACTGAAGATACGCACCGTGCCATAATGACATAATTGCAAGGGATCATGGTGGCATAGCGTCTATGGATACATCAATTGGCCAAGCTCTGATGACGTTACATCAAACAGTCCAGAAGACACAGACTTCAGCTCATGATGGAACGGCAGAGATAAGTAAACTCACAAGTTATGACGGTGCGAAAGCGCCAAGGGAAACTCCGCCCATGATGATAGAAGGGTAGTCCTCAATAGGTATACTGCGGATTGATGAAAGCTGTTGAAGATAAGGACGAGTTCCACGATGACGAGATGGCCGTCCTGGCAAAAGTAAACGTTACTCGGGCATCTCGGAGGGGTAGGCGCCAGTCCCTGGGGTTCTCGGCGAGGCGACCAGAAACGGAGCTCGCGTCAAGTGGGTCTTTCAGGAGCGGTCAAAGCTTTAGATACTATTCTTATACCCCTCAACCGTGAGTTTCCAGCTTCCATTGGCAGCGATGAGGTTGACCGGCGAAATGTAGTTGAAACTGTAGATGCTTGGAAGCCCAGGAGAACCAATAGGTAGAATAGGTAGTCCCAGTCAGGACTCAGGAAGATCTTTGCAGCGAGGAAACGGGGGTGTAAAAGACGTTGAACTGGTTTCCTGTCTCCTGAGAATTTATAGGTGCTTTGGAATCAGTAGTCGGAGATTGCCGTTGAGACGGACTGGGCTTTCTTGTTCAAATGTTCACGTTCACGCCCCAAGCAACAAACAGGAATCCTACCTCCTACCTGTCTCTTCCTGTCTCTGTCGAAGTCTCCGTCACTTAACTTGATGGCACCCTCCGTATTACCTTGCGGTTCTTAGGTTCCTAGAATGATTCTCGACAGTTCCATCAAGCCAGAAACTACGCTTCTGGTTCAGCAACCTATCCATAGTCCTGTATCCGCGTCAACGTGACGGTTTTGGCACTGCCCACAGAGCAAATTTCATTGGAACTCTAAAGCCAACCAGCTAGTCTAGCTTGCATCGATTGGTAGGCTATACCATGAAAGAAACGAACAATTCGATGAAGACCCCAATGCGGCTCTGCTTAGTTTCTTCGTGCATGGACCTCGAATCCTGGATGCTCATTCAATGTACATGAATAATGATCAAGATTTGAAGTCTGACGCTGCGGCGCTACCTCTGGCCGGAAGTGATGTAGCCTCCGGTGTGGGCCTCCCAAAATAGTATGTGGTCCCTCCGAAGCTCTACATATTTGACCCAATCTATGTTCAACAAGTCTGTAGGCTGAAGCTTAGTATAAAAACCTGGACACCTCGCTTTCCCCCCATCATCCCAAGAAAACCCCCAAGCCATGACTCTTCCTATCGTCTCAAGACTTGCTCCGGGTCAAATAATTGAGATCGGTGACATCCTCGTCTCCTTGCCCTCAGGCCACCTTTATGTCGCAGCGAATATCACGACTGGAATCGTTTACTCGGCGTCGGGAGATATGACATCCTTCCTGCCGCACCCTCTCATCCTCGACGAGAGCAAAATCTCAACATTCACATATAACGTCACAATTCGTGGGAATGCCCCCGAGAGTCGGTACGTACTCCCTTCGATACTCTCTCAGACACTCCTAATCAAAGCTCATTAACCTATGCTGGCTAGCTCAATTACAATGTCCGTCCAGCAATTACTCGGACAGACATCCTTGGCAAATTTCCGTGAATATCTTCGCGACAACGCATCGGCCTTACTCGCTGCTGCACAATTCCCGCAAATCTGCTACGTTGTAGTAGCCATAGGGATGTGTGATAACCAGTACGCCTGTATCACAGGTATGGTTCTTCGAGCGCAACCTGCTCATGGCATTCCAACCGTAAACACACCAGTGAGTGAGCTCGTGCCACTGCTGCCCAATGTCACTCTGAGACATTACAGAGGGAAGCCTCGCCATGAACCTAGATATGGATCCATACCTATATGTCCGATCAGATGCATGTAATCGCGGCGTAATTTACAAATCGCCTTGGATCACACTTGCGACCCCTGTCTCCTGAAACTTCTGTGATCACGTGTCAAGTTGGCTTACCAAAACCGTCACTCACACCAGCGACCACTTGAAAGTTGACCATCACCTTGTCTTTCGAAACAGAATTGGGAGATGTCATACAATTGGTGAGTAGAGCACTTATTATATCATGTCTCTTGCTCACGTCTGGACATCCAGCGAGTTGGCTGGCCAAGAACCAAACTGAATCTTTGGTCGGTCTCTTCCTCGTCTCTGTGGAAAACCCTCCGTAAACCAGCTTGTCGCCACACAATCTTCTGTGCTGCTGCGAAGATGCTCGCGCAAAGGCAGTCGATCGAACACCGCTTGATGAGACCACATGAAGTTCAGGAATTGGGGCGCGTCGTGAGTCGTGACGCGTCCTGTGGCGGTGCCAGTAAACCCAATCTCGTTGATCGACTACTCACCCAGATTTGTTGGTTCTTGTTGTGTCTCTCTTCATATCTATAAAGGTGTTCGAATTATTGCTAGTCTCCCTCATCCTCATCTACACCTCATATTCAACGTAAGTCTTTTTTTTCTTCACCTCGTAAATACTCAATGGTCTGACTGTCCAACCATTTTCAATAGGTGTGCTTCCAAATTCCTGGTGCGTACTCACCTCGCTCGATAACACTGATATCCTCTCCTAGACTTGACTAAGAAGACGCCTTGACTCGTCGACCCGGAAGCCAGACCCTCGTTGGTGATCCCCGACCACACAGGCCTGTCAGTTGTCTGTCGATCCTCCTGCGCCTGTGGTAGGACAGTTGGCAGCGTTGGCTTAAGCCGATGGTTAGGAGGAACCGCAGGGATCAAACTGGTCTTAACTGGGAGGCCTCTCATGTGCCATCAGACGGTATGTATGGGTTGTTGTCGACGTGGAGGGACCATGGTTGGAAGGCACGGGTTAACACTAATGCGCGCAAGCCCCCCAATGTGCTGTAGATCATGGTCCAGCCATGTCTAGGGGTTTCCCTTGTTTCCTGTTTTCATGACTCGGTGCGTGGTTGCCACTCTGTTGCCTATGCTGATTCTTCTTTTCCAGATCTTCACAGTCGTGTTTGTCGATCTGCAACCCGCGCTTTTGTTGATTCTCTTTGTCCACGTAGGCCTATCAGTTGACTTCCATCCCTTGAGCTTCGGCGGCTGGGATGGGTGGAGTCGTTGATCTAAGCCGATGGTCAAGGAGAATTGCAGAGGATATCGGTGTCGTCAGGAGGCCTACATATGTCTTCCACGGAGGGACCAGTCTTGGAAGGTATAACAGCGGCGGCCCTTGCAATTGGTGCACCGATACCGTAGATTCTGGTCCAGCCGTGTTCCAATAATTGCATACTATTTTCCCTCCTTGTCCTCTTTGTCCATAGGGACTTTCAGTCAATAAAAATAGATATCGCTTTCCCTTGATCAACGGCCCCATTAGTTAGGTCAGATGTAGTGTTATTGTCGGTTATTCTTTGTATCAGAAGCGAGAGAGGACAGATAGCCTACTCTACTGAGTGCATTATCTAACTAACCACGCCCTCAATGCGACCTCATACTAGTCGTGCGCGTCGCTTCAACACCCTCCAGCCGGAGAGCAAAGGGGTGACGCCAGTTTGATTGGGCTTCAGCATCACATGTACATGAAACGAGGGGAGAGGACGCGGTGAGGAGTAGATGGAACACATGGATTGGTGGTATAAGAAAACAGTCCGGATGTTTGTGAACGTGCGTACTAGAGTAGGCGACGAACGGGATTTGCGGCCAGGTCTGATAGTGATGTGGACAAGCTTATCATATTGTCAGCAACCATGCCCTCTAGGGTATGTGACACTCGACTAGATTTAAGTTAACAAGGCAGAACATTTCCAGCTGGATAACAAAAACCTGGAGGAAAGGACCAAACCTCGGCATGTGACATAGAAAGCAGAGGGCAGACGCATCTCAGTTCCAAGAAGCATGGAGACATAGTTTTGATAAATATGGTGGTGAAGCATGTCACGAATGACGTTCTGTCGAACATTCCATAGTGCAGGACAGACTGAGGATAGGACTCGTGAGTCAAAGATGAAAAGATACGCCCATGATGGTCCAGATATGCCCGTTACGGTGCAAATACACCCACGACGGCGTAGTTACACCAGTGATGGCGAAGATACGCCCATGATGGTAGCAAGCTGGGGCTACGATGACAAGAGTACACCCACATTAGAGTGATGGGCCGCGACTGCGGTCTGATGAAAGCTGTTGAAAAAAGGACGAGTTCGTCGGTGACGAAATGGCCGTCCTGGCAAAAGAGGGCCTGTGCTTGGGTATTTCGTCAGGCTGGGCGCCGGTCCCCGGGGTTCTCGGCGAGACGAGGGGGCAGAAACGGGTCAGAACAGCGTTCAAATATTCGATAGTAATTGGGAGTTATAGGAAGTATATGTATGGACCGTCGCCCCCGAAGGTGACTTGAGCCTCAGAGAGGACAAAACAACGGTGAAGGAGCGGGAGATGGGGACACCAACAAGAACGAAGTCGGAAACCAAGAGCTCTGCATATGTTGAACTGGTGTCGTTGGTGCTTCAGTAGATTGTTGGAATAAGCCGTGGAGGGTGAAATCGTCCAAAGAAACGTCCTACAGCTTTGTGAAGGAGACAGTCGAGACGTTGGTGGAACAACTCGAAGTCTTGCATCGAGTCGTTTTATAAGCCTCGAGTCCCAGTCGGGAGTTGCCGTCGAGAACAACGCTCGGCCAACCCCGAGCAATCCTGCCTCGTACTGGCTGGGTATTGCCGAGCTCTTGTCGGTTGATTCCAGCACCTTTACTTCGTGGTTTGAATCTTCTACAACGCTTCTCCACAATCCAGTTGAGCCCGAAACGACGCTCCTGGTCCACTCGGACGCTGATCCTCTTTGGTTTCCAGCGGTTTGACTCCTTCTCTCGAGTAACACCATGCCTTGACCATGCCGACTGCGAACGGCACACTGTACACTGAGCAAGCACTGAGCCATCGTATAGCGTGTCACGGTCCTCGGACGCAGCCTGGTCTTATGCAATCCATCCATGTGCCGCTTAGAAGGCCACTGTACGTGAATAACGAGCGAATCGATTCGATGACGACGAGGACGAGGACCGAGATACTTCAATGTGTTGATGTGACTTTAGTTGACCATCTTCGCCGAGGGCCGTTGGTATTCGCATTCCAACCAATATGCCTCTTCGAGATTTGTTTCTCAACTTTGACCGGAAGTGACTGTGACACCCCTCCAAAAAGAGTATGCAGTCGCTCAAGTTTTTGGTTTCTTATTTATTACCCCAATTCGCCCTGTTCGAGCCGAATCAGTATAAAACCAGAACCCTTGCCATTGTCAAAGGAAACTCATCAAAAGAACACCCCATGAATCATTCTATCGCCTCCATGCTTGCTCCCGGTCAACTCATCGAGATCGGAGACATCCTTGTCCCCTCGCCCTCAGGCTCCCTTCGTGTCGCCGCGAATATCCAGACTGGAATTGTCTACTCGGTGTCGGGAGACATGATTTCTTTCCTGGCGCGACCCCTCGTTCTTGATGACAGCGAAATATCAATATTTACTTACAATGTCACTACCATCGGTGATGATGGAGCCGAGAGTCGGTGCGTGCCTTAACATGCTCATTGAAGTCTCCAAGTCAACTGTGCCTGTCCAGCTCTATCACTGTGTCCCACCAACAGTTATCAGGGGATACATCAACAACAGCTTTCCGTGAATACCTTCACGACAACGCGTTGACCTTATTCACTGCAACACGATTTCCCCGAGTCTGCTATGTGATAACAGCGTTTGAGACATGGGGCAGCCGGTGCACTCATATCAGTGGAATGGCTCTTCGCAGGCAAGGTTCAAACTAACCATGTCGTCCACTTTGATCCTCTTGAGGTTCGTCACTCAGACACCTCCTATCCTCCTTGGATACCAACCCAACCTATCTTAAAGGTACCCTCTTCGCGCCTTGCGGAATTGAGACCTATTATTCTTTCATACGACATGTAGCTGCAATTTCTCCCCAATTTCCTCTCCGTCCCCGCATGACGAGCTTACATCCACTGTATCATCTCGAAAGCTCCTGTTTCCATTAGCATACCCCTGAATCGAGCGCTGGGAGCAGTTGATGTCAGATTCGCATTCTCATCTGAGGCTTGAGAACTCAGAAAGCTTATTAGGCAACGAGCTACATCATCTACGCTGCACTGAATTAGTAGTTCGCTACATTAGCACCCGCCAGCCAAGGAGCAGAGCGCTGCACGAGGAATATCTAGAGGAGCCCCATCAACAGAGTTAGCCTATTACTGGAGCGTGAGCGAAATAGATGACGGACCTGAGCCATCGTTAACGGGTTTGGGGTCAGGGCTGGGGGAGGCAACGGCACCGATGATGACCATGGCGACGGCGAATATGTTGGCGATGTGCATGTACATGTTGATGCCTAAAGATACAAGAAGGATTAGATGGTGGTGGAGAAAAAGGAAAGTGAAAACGCTCACTCTTGAGATGCTTGTCCGACTTGAGGGAGTTCAGATGCTGCTTGAAGACGAGGTGTTTCATTCACTTTTATACACCTGAGTTGCTGAGTCTTTCGGTTGCATATTTCTGTTTACTCGGAGGCGGTGAAGGAGGCCTGACATGATAGGTTTGTTGAACCATTCATGAGACACTAAGTAACGCCGTTCGGGGCGTTGACTGTAACCTCGAAGTGCTTGGAGGCGCGAATAGCTCTGGTAGGCGCGACGGGCGAGAGCAAAAGGATATTCGGATCCCATGAGTCACCAGTCACTCCCCAGTGGATTCGGATCGGAACCGTTGGCGTGTTGTGAGGCGTATAAGGTCTATCGGCAACACACCGAGATTTGGCCATTCGGCTCGGTCCCCTTCGGACGCAAAAGCAAGAGGAAATGAGAATGGGCTTTGGGTGTGTGTTATCGGGATCATCGATTGGGAGGCATCGAGAGTGGGCCATGCCGAAGCAAACGTTTCCTTCCAAAGGGCTGGGTAGCCACGAGAGATGCCGGCCAACACCTCGTAGTGTCCTAAGCGGCAATGTCGGCTCGATTGAGCTTAAACTATCACAGATGGTAGTCACAGGATGCGTGAGACGAGGATGTGAGCAGGCGATAGCACGCTGTGAGAGTTCAGACCAGTTGAGGCGAAGCATTGGACGACAAGATAACGCCCTTATTGACGTATAAGGTATGGCAGAAAGGAAATAAGGACGTGAAAATGCATCCAAGACAAGTCCATGGGTGTAACGCCTGGAGGCCATGTTGAGGTAGAATGCCCTTGGATTTTTGCAGCAAGATTGCCACCACATCGCAGATGTAAAGCATATAGCATGCTGAAAAGAGGGTAAGAATGATGAAGAGACACAGAAAAAAAGAACGCACCGTCAACCCCAGCAAACACATACAGCCAGCCTCTGATCCTTTGGTTCAGTTTCTGTTGAGCCCGTCCACATCCAAGCGAGAGCTTGTAAATTTCAGGGACGGTGCACCGAATCCGAAGGAACCTTTCATCGCGTTTGGGTCTTGATTAGGAGCAGATTGAAGGGTCACCGATTCTGTAAGTCATCAGAAAACGAAATACGCGAAGCATCACATCAGTCGCTCACCATGTCATTTTCCATTGCATTGCAAAGTCGTACATGGTGGTGGTGGGTACAGAAAGAAGGGGGCTGTTGAGCGCCAAGGGCAAAACCCCTCCAGTAACTTCATGGGTCGGGAATGCGCTCGCCCTTCCTTCTTCTACCGCTGTTCTCTCTGAGATACCGCGACGCACCGACCAACGTTTCCTTGCAGCGAACGCATGCCCCACGATTCGCTGTGAGCATTTCTCGACCATACATCTCGCAGCATGTTTTTCAGCTTCATCGCGTTGCGACGCCCGAAATATTTTGAAAAAGCTGACTGACCACATGTAGATAGTAGAAGGAGGGCACGAAATTGAGTGTGAAAAGGATGCCACCAACGAAGACGCGTCGCGTCGCGCTCGAATATACCGCAACATACTCGCGACCGCAAGAGTTTGGAAGTTGGAAGACGCGGTCGACGCGTCTTGTGGCGGTGTCAGTAAAAGAGCTCGTTGATCGGTTGCTCATCCAAACTTGTTGGCTCCTGTTGTGTGCCGTACCAAAGTCTATAAAGGCGACCGTATTTTCGCCTTTCCTTCTTCATCACCGTCTTCAACATGCATCCAACGTATGTAAGTCATCTTCCTTTCTCTCTACTCGAACAGTCACCTAATCGTTGCATCAACGTTACTAGATCCTTCTCTCAGACTTCAAATTTCAAAGTCAACCCAGTGTCCAAGCCACTTATTTGATAAGGTGCGAGGCTGCCTCTCTGCTCCCCATGCTGATTTTTTTCGCCCCCAGACAAACAAATATACATGTTCGTCGATCTATGACCCGCAGCTCTGTCAGTTCGACTCGTCCACGTAGGCCTACCAGTAGACTCCGTTCCTTGAGCTTCGGCGGCTGGGATGGTTGGAATCGCTGGTCTAAGCCGATGGACAAGGAGAGCTGTCAGGGACGTCGGTGCCACCAGGAGGCCTACGTGTGTCTGAAACGGAGGCACCAGTCTTGGAAGGTATACCAGCGGCGGCCCTTGCAATTGGTGCACCCATACCGTAGATTCTGGTTCAGCCGTGTTCAAACTTCCTTCCCGCTTATCATTCCATCGCTAGCTATTTGCCTTGGTGCGTGTCTAACTCCTTAACACCCTGCGCTGGTTTTTTCGGTTCCAGATCAACACACAACGTGTTCGTCGATCTGAGACTCGCGCTTCTGTCGATTCCCCTTGTCCACGCAGGCCTATCAATAGACTTCCATTCCTTGAGCTTCGGCGGCTGGGATGGGTGAAGTCGTTGATCTCAGCCGATGGTCAGGGAGAATCGCAGAGGATGTTGGCGTCACCAGGAGGCCTACATATGTCTGATACGGAGGGGCCAGTCTTGGAAGGTATAACAACGGCGGCCCTTGCAACTGGTGCACCGATACCGTAGATTCTGGTCCAGCCGTGTTTGAGCCGTGTTCTATAAAATTATCCAATGACATCCCCCCTTCTTGGTCCTTCTTCCCCCCACCATCCGTTGAGTAGCATTTTCACAGCCCACTCAACGTCTTAAACTCTTAAACCTATCAGAACTCCCAATGAGGATCCAGGAACTCGGTAAATGCGGCTTGAGACAAACGGAGCGACGTCTCCAACGTGCTTCCAACCACCTCGTTTGGTAACGACTACAGCTGTCCCTGAGCTCTCCTAAGCACCTCCTAGTTCCAAGGAAGTCGTCTCGACTTGAGATTCCTTGCCTAGTCTCCGTACATCACCCAAGGCATAGTAGTTTGCTTGGAATATATAGAGTTGGGCGGTACTACATGTGTAGGTCGCTCATTGTGCGACGAACAAAGTGAGTGTCATCGCAAGTAGAATTGTCACTACCAATGGCTTGCACCGATTGGATTCTTCTCTATAATACCTCCCAGGCTCCCGGGCTTTGACCTGCTACTATGCAACCAAAAATTGTCCCAAAAAGATGCAACGCTCTCCCACTATATTCAACCCTTTGCTCACTAGCATTGACCGGGGACCTCTTAGTTTGAGGCAAGACTTACTATTGTCAATGAGACAGCTGCGCGGTTACCGATCGTGGTCTCTCTGCCTATAAATGCGCTGTGCATTCAGAGGTATGAAGCACAGACATCCCCCTCATAACAGCCATGCCTAAAACCAAGTCCAAGGCCAAGGCCAAGTCCAACGGCGACGACGACAAAGTACCCGGAGCGACAGCCCAAGAAATGCTCAACGCAATACGTCGCATTGAAAACGCACCGTTGCGAACTAAGGACAACAAGCTTCATTCTTTCCCTGTTTTACCGCCCAAATGGGAAGGCAGACAGGAGACGAAGATAAGCATCGTCTTCATTGACCACATCCGCGGTGGCGGTGGTCGTGGCGAGTCGAGCAGGTTCCGCGGTTTGTCCTTGGAGCAATGTGCTTCCGGGGATGGACTCGCTGCGCCAGACGAGCATGTCGTGCTAAACGCTCGGGAATTGAATGTAGTCGCCATGGTCAGTGCTGATATTCCTTCCGCTATTGATTTATATGTGACTCACATTGTTCGGTAGTGGCCAGGATACGATACTTCGAAATACAGGATGACCATCCCCACCCTGTACTTCGATCCTGCGACCGGGCAGAAAACAGTTTTGACGCGCCGAGCGTTGTTGATCTGGATTGGAAAACATGTAGGCAAGATGTTCGAGGTATGTTCGGCGGTCTGCATCCATTCCTCGCCAAGTTTCTCATTTATTTCAAGGAACTAAAATTGGTCGCCTGTTTGATCCCCCATTGGGAGATTTCGGATACCAACATCAAGCGCGAGTACGTTCGCATTGCTGACATCCACAAGCTCGAAGGCGACTCGGAGGTCTGGCAAATTCAGATGGGCTTGGAAGCATTGGGTGGTCTACCTCGAGTTTCCAGAGGAGAGGTACTAGAAAGTGCCACCAGAGCTTACAACATGATGTTGGAAAGTGAGGGATTGCGGCGTCATTAATTACCTGACGATGATTATTGTACATTTGCCTTGGGTTTCCTCCTTTTACCACCGTGTAACATCGACTTCCGCTTCACCGAAGAGACTCGTTTTCTTTATCTCAAAGCTCTCCACCTCCTCGACGTCTGGGTCCCCTGAATAGAGGTCAGGAAATTCCCGCTTCAGGAACGTAAGGATGTGTCCATTGATGGCTTCAAATTCCAAGAGAAACCCGTCATGACCGTCGGGAGAGGATATCATGACTAGTTCTGCATCTGGAACATGCGAAGCAATCTCCCGCTGTTCGACAGTGGTAAACAGCCCATCCGTTTCGATGCTGATGACGAGTGCTCTTGGAGGAAGAGTCGCAAGTACTTGGGCAAGAGCCGCAGATTCTTCAGCTTCCGTCAAGGGTTGCGGTATCACCCGTCCACGGGCAATATCATGGGTATCAAGCTTTCGGGTAATGTGTATGTAGCAATTGGCATCGAAGCGAGAAGTGAACTTCTCTCCTTGGTACCGAAGGTATGATTGAGCAGAAAATATGGGGGGTTGTTCGAAGTCTTCTGGTCCAGGAAGGGTGGCACGCTTAGCATTACGATGACCTTCATTGTGTGCAGCGAGCGCTTCATCTCTTGAACAAGGAGCTTGGATGCAAGGTGAGCGCGGAGGCGTAACGGAACTACGGTTGGAATTCGTGACGATTTGGGGTCTCCTCCCAAACCGACTTTCGAAAGAGTCTCGAGACCGATATGTCAGCAACGCACTCATTCTAGCCGCAGCCAAACCAGCAGCGGGTTGGGAAGTGTAGTATCCGTCTTGATAAGTGGGATCACTATAGATGCTTTGACGCTGAGCTTCTCCCCATGATATGCACCAGGCTGAGTGACGGGCTGAAGTAGCCATCGGAATAATGTGTTGAATATAGCCGGCCGGAGAGCATAGCGGCCATTCCAAGACTGCCATTCCGCCCATCGAGCCGCCAATGACCACAGCGACTGAGGTCACGCCCAAATGGTCAAGCACCATCTTGTGCAACCTAGATCATGGGTCAATCAATCAACTTGTGTTCATGCCGCGTGGACAAAGTAAGAAGCCTAACCTAACGTCATCGCGTATGGTTGTTGGTGGGAATTCGGGACCGTAGATATTTCCAGTTTCGGGGTTGATGGTTATTGGAGAAGCGGTTCCATACGGAGATCCGAGGGCGTTCGCACAGAATATAAAATATCGGCTTTGATCGAAAGCTTTCCCGTGTCCCATCAATGGCCCCCACCTAGCAGCGCTCAGTGACTGCCTGGAAAACCCGGTTTTTGAAGACCTACCAATCTTCAACATCAGCGCTACCAGTGAATGCATGACATATGATCATGACATTGTCTTTGTTGGCGTTGAGGCGACCCCATGTTTTGTAGGCGACCGGTAGGTCACGGAGCGTCTGTTCACATTCTAGCGTGAACTCCGGGACGATGTGAATTGATTGGTCGATGAGACTGGCGAGACTAGGCATAAACGTGATTGATTAAAAACAGATAATCGCCTTCTTTCTTGGAAGTAGATAGACCGGGATTTCGGCGAGGAAAAAGTTGTGGATCTGTGGGATTTGGTTGTCGTGGGCACAGCCAAGTTATGAGGAGTGATATAAAGTGGCGATGAATGATGTGAAATTAAACTGTTGGAAAGGCGCAGAGTTGGCTGCTGGCAAGGCCCGGTACGGAGTTGGAAGCGAAAAACGCAAGAAGAGCAGGGTATTTGCAATCAATGACGAGATGATGAGATAAGATAACCATTAGGAAGTTGATATCATTATACAGAAGGAAAAGATGCAGTTAACGAAAGTGTGGTGACAGCAGATGATCCAGGAAAGAATGAGGGAATAATAAAGTAGTAATGGAATAACGAGGTCGAACGGTTGAGAGCTGGGTCAGAATCTCCTTACTCCCCCAACCAATCCTTCTATCGACTGGTGCTCTAGATCATTTCTGGCCTTGAGGATGGAGGCATGCATTTCTTTCATGGCGGTGCCCAATTTTACACCAAAGCGACTGAGAATATCGCGTTGCCATGCATCGTACTTGGCGTTGACTCGGGCTTGAACTTGCTCGTAGTCGATCACACAGACTCCAAACGACTTCTGTGTTTCCGAGGTATCGAAAGTTGATCGGGCCTTCTTGATTTCAGTCAGAAGTTGCTGCCAGTGAGCAAGCGAATCTCCAAGGCGGTTGAACACATATTCGGCCTCGAGATCCCAAAGCGATTGGAACTGAAGCCACTTGGCGACGTATTCTTTGAGCTGCTGGACCTTGATCTCGATTAAAGAGAAAGGCCGTTGAAGGGTGTCGTCAGTGAATAACGTCAGCTATGCAGTGAGGGCGTATTAGCGTTAGATCTGAGCGGAGAAGGCCAGGTCACACACCAATGAAGTATATGAGGTTTCCACTGCCTCCGCACCCTGCATCTGAAGACCGATTTCGTATCGAGAGCTTTGAATACGGCGTAGGCGGCACACAACACCTGAAGATGCATCCATGAGAAACGGTGTGAGACGCAGGATACGTAAGGGTTCATACCTAACCAATCATGGAGCTGACTGATCCAAGTAGCTCTGGCGTGTTCTATTGGAGGATCAAGGAAGATGACCTGGTTTTGAATGCGAATTTCATGGACAATGGGCATCAGAGTCAGGTTCCCTTCAAGAGTCTACCAATACAAAGATTAGTCAAATATGCACCGGGGAACTGACAGGAAGAGGGTGGCGGACCTTCTCTTCCTTAGTCCGTTTGTCTCCTCTCCGCTTGTTCGATACTGGAAGAATGTCACGACGGAAGCTCCCATCATCCACACGATCAAACTCGGAGCACCATATTTGGATAGTCTGAGTCAATCTTTGGAGGAGGATAGTCTCAATCCGTTTGTCAAGATCAGCGACCCAATGTTCCAGGTTCGCGTAACCTTCCAGGTTAAGACGATCGATCTAAACAAAAAACAATGAGCAAGAACATGGTCATATCAAAAGCAAGAGAACCAACCGCAGCCTGTATCTTGGTCAAAAGTTCGGCAAAAGCTTCCGAAGTGTATGAGCACGTAGAAAGATCTTCAACAGCGCGGAGAATATCCTTGTACAGGTCGATAACGTTGTTTGTCTTGTCTTGTAGGACGGAAACGACGCTAGCAAATTCCCTGACGAATTGGATGTGTCGACTGTCTCGGTCGGCGGTGGCAACGTATCTGGCATCGAATGGGCTCACAAAATGATCCCAACGGATGTTCATGCCTAGTGAGAGGGCATCTGAGTCAAAGTGGAGGTAAATAAAACCTGTACAATCGTACCTTTCGTAACCATCCGCTGAGCCTCATTGCGATATTCAGCCACCAACCATTCAATACCCTTATTCCTCTCGACAAGATCCAGCGTCTGACCATACGTTCGCACAGTTTCCATCAAACTGACAGCATGCGGGTAAACCCTCTTCGCATCCTTCGCCATATTTGAGATAGCATGGGGAACTTGGAACCCAAGCCACAGCAAATTCCTGACCTCTTTGAACAGAGTGATGATCTGCGGGTCGAAATTGACGGCAAGCTGATATCCACTGACACTTCCACCTGTAGCCCTCAGACGAAGGATTTCGAATAACCGACCGTCGACGCCCATATTCCGCCTGTTGATATCGTGGAGCCAAGCTTCGTAGACGGGACGGGTGTCGAGCTTCTTCCGGAAGGCAGCAGAATCACCTTGCAACCGTTGGCCTTCAGCGTAAAGCTCCCAACCCTTCCCGAGTACATCCTCCACGCGTTTCATGTACGTGAGCAGCTGCCGGTCGATCTGACGGGCCCAGATGATAGCGCCAGCGATGGGCGGAAGGTCTCGCATCTGTGACATATGGTAGGCTTCCGAAAATCGATATTGCGTTTTAAACTGGTTTGGAAGGGGTATGAGGTGAAGACACAGGCTTCAAAACAAATGAATGTCAAACCTTGTCATGGAGGTGCTTGATATCTTCTTTGACAGAGTCGATTAGTTGAGTTTGGTACTCTTGGATAGCACCACGAATCTGTTGCAATAGAAGGTCAGAGGGTTCGTGTGTAAAGCTGAGAGCAATCAATACCTTCGGCCGAACGAAGAGCGCATTGAATTTGGAAAAGACGCGGAACATCTCATTTGCATTCCGAGCCGTACCAAGACGGTCACGTAACCGCGCAATAATCTGGTTCTCAACTCGCGACACGCGCTCATTGTACGCATTCTCAGCTGCAACCCAGATCTCGGTACCCTCTAAAAGTGTGTTATTCAGACGACCACAGAACAATGAATGGATAAGTATACGTACCGACGGTAACATCAAGCACATCTATACGTTTGATGACCTCGTAAGCTTCCTTGACTTCCTCCTCCATGTCCATTCCCCCATCAACGCCGCCCAAGCCCTTCGTAGGACCCGTCATCACAGCTAGTTGCTCATGCTGTTTCCTCCATTCACGCAGATACCGACAACGGTCCTGCAGCTTCAGGTGAGCTGGTACGATCTTGATCGGAATGAACCTCTCCAGACGCTTCCGGGTAACGTCTCGCGCAACGTTTGTGAACTCCTTGCTTAGGTCGTCCCAGGTCCGGAAGATATTTGTAGTTTGATTGAGTAGACGCTCAAACGTATCGTAGGGTGTGTAGGGCAAGCGGTGAGAGGTCAAGATTCGTAGTAGCTGGTCGTTAAAGTCACGGGAGATGGCTTCCACGAGAGGCAGAGCGCGGCGGATGGGGTAGGGTGATAGTTTGAATTTACGCGTAAGATGAGAGAAAATCAGGACAAGCGATTCTTGGATTTTATCCAGATCCGTTGCGGAGAGGAGCTCATCAAGCGGGAAATCCTTCATGAGTCGATTGTATTTGTGAACTAGGGGGGGACACAGGTATGAGCACGAGGAGGGAAAGGATGATCAATAAACTCACCAAGGTCCGTCGCATCCTTCAGCCCTGTATCCGCTATCAGACTCACAGTAGCATGGTATCGCCTGGCATTTCGCAAGCAATCCATTACCAACTGAATCTCATCACTCAGCAATTGGTTCTCGATGTCTTCCAATTCTCGCTCAAGATTGAGCCAGAAATTGATTTCTTGGGAGGCCGTGCCAGACGAAACATCTCTCGTGATGGTCAACTTGGTAACGGATTGAATAGACTTGATCCACGCTTTGACGTGTCCTTCCAGGGCATTGAGGAAAGAGCTGTCGTTGAGCAGCTTGGGGGGTATATACTGTATGCTGGTTCCGGACCCAGCAGCGCGAGCCTGCTCCACGGCGTGTTGAATAACAGGGTGTACAACAAGATGAGTTTCGGGTATTTCCACGTTTTGCTGGAGGTGCAGGAGCGACAATTCGAGTTCGGCGAATTTCTTCTTCGTCATGGGTATGCCCATCTTCGTGTCGCCGTCTTTTCCTTGTCCTCTCGACCCTACGAAAGCATTGAACCATGGCTTGACAACGCGACTGACGACGGCATGCAAGCTTTCGTAGGGCGTCTCGTCGCTCCCAAAAAGGTTCATCAGCTGTAACTGGGTCGCTAGTGGGGTTGTCGAATCCAGTGTCGGACTGCGCTTGATGAGTGCGACCGTTAGCACATGACTGGGCTGGTATGTCAGATGTGGGGTGAGGATATAATGATATGTCGGGGGCGCGGCTTCATCTATGAGCATTTCAATAAGCAGGTCATCCCCAACGACGAAGCAGACGTCGCACCTTCAGCATCATCCTTGACCTTTACCACAAACACGACGTCGGACCTCTCTGCGGCGAAAGTGGCCACATGCTCGTCAAACTCGCCGTCGAAAAGCGTTTGAAGTTCCGCTACGCTTGCACCAATAAAGGGAGGCAATAACGCGACCAGGTAGTCGCGAAAGATGGAAGGATCGAAGGTTGTGGATGGTACAGGTTCAGGGTCGTGATTTGTTCCGTTAGTGGTCTCTAGCGGCGTTGATGACGGTTCCATGATTTCGGTTTATCAACAGGGTCCTGCAAAGAACTTGTAGCGCTGAGCGCTGAGTTGGCGCGCTCAAACTCTCCGACGCCCCAGACAACGCTAAGCAAATTCGCGTGGACCACAAACTGGCTGGCCATTGCAACTCACTCATCCGAAAAATTGCTTCAGAGCTCTCCACCCGCTCGCCCTCCCATGCCTTGGACGGTGAAAAATCGGATTACTTACCAGGAGGAGGCGTCCAAATTGCGTCCAAATCAAATCAAAATGACCTGTATTTCCGAAGCCAATCAAACCCGTACAGAAGGAAACTATGAATCAACACGGACGGTCCAAAATCTCGGAGAAGGACACAGTGGTAGGCTTCCGACCCACCATGACATGGTATCATCCGCCCCCGGCCAACCACTGTCATCCCGCCCCTCCAACGATGGACCCCCCGTTCAATAAATACAAGTCAGATACGCACATGAATTGTCTCCCCAGCGGCCAGTCGAACTCGCCAAATCCCTAAACCGAACCCAGGCTTACACCAGTAGCATTCCAAGTGCCTCTGCCGCACGTGGACGGTGAATGCTCGAGAGGACGCTTGAACAACTGGTGGGTCTCTTCTTGAAGGAAGGATCAAGCGGACGGTGAGTTCGATGGCTCCGTGGTCGACAGTTGATGACGTCCGACAGGGCCGCGCAGGTATTGAAACCTGTGAGCCAAAGTAACTACTCGACTACTTCACATGAGGGCGAAAGGGAAGATACATTGCTGAAGGTGAGCGATTCCTTCTGATATTTATACTGTGTGCTGCGGCTACTGAAAACAAGCGTCAATAACGGATATGTTCTCTCATATGAGACGCGTCGCGACGCGTCAATTTCGCATTTTGTGGCGGTGCCACTAAACACTAGTTTGTTGACCGACCGAGTGTCTAGATTTGTTGGCTCCCTCACACTGTATAAATACCAGTGTATCGTCGCCTTTCATCCTCATCCCCCGTCTTCAACAATGGTTCTCAGTAAGTCACCTTCCTCTGCACACACGCAGTCGCCTACTAATCGTAGAACACTAGAACTCAAGTCAATTATTAAACGCGTATTTGGCATGGTGCGTCGCTGCCTCTTTGCCCCCCATGCTGATATATCTTTTGTAGACTAGCTGAACAGACATGTACGTCGATCTGGAACCCGCGCTCTCATCGGTTCTTCTTGTCCACGCAGGCCCATCAGTAGACTCCATCCCTTGAGCTTCGGTGGCTGGGATGGTAGGAAACGCTGGTCTAAGCCGATGGGCGAGCAGAATCTACGGGAATGTCGGTGTTACCAGGAGGCCTACGTATGTTTGACACGGAGGGGCCAGTCTTGGAAGGTATAACAGCGGCGGCCCTTGCAATTGGTGCACCCATACCGTAGATTCTGGTCCAGCTGTGTTTCCTGTATCTTATGTTATCTTCTTTTCTTACCCCCGTGATCTGTCTGTCGCATATTTTGTATAACAACATTTGGAATCATCACCCACTCGACGGACGACAGTATCCCACGTCGCGTGATTCTGAACCCAAAGAGTCAGTTTCTCATTTGTGTCAGAGGCTAGAGCACAGATTGCATGGACATTGACAAACTACACCCTCACGTAGCCTGTGAGCGGGCCGCACTACCGTTTGGACCAATCAACACCCTCCAGCCAGGGAGCAGAGTGCTGCACGAGGATTCAGGAATGTCTAGAGGAGCCGCGAAGACGTGAGCCAAGTCCCTGCTAGGGTGTAAGACGAATGAACGACGAACCTGATTCATCATCGATGGGTTGGGGGCTGGTTGGGGGTTTGGGTTGGGGGAGGCAACAGCGCCGATGATGACCATGGCAACGACGAGGCCGTTGGTGATGTAATAAGGGTCGATTGGGGTTGTCAAGCTTCCCCGCAAAATGCACTCGGTGTGGCGACACGGCGCGTATGTGGCTGTGACGCAAACGGTGGCGGTGGCGAAAAAAAAACTTGTTGATCATCCAACTGGTGCGTATTTGAGTCTCGCCACAACGTTCACGAGTCTATTAAAGAGCGGGTGTAATTTCACTCCTCCTCCAACATCATCAAGCCACGGAACATAGTGGTGCGTGTTGACCTCTCATTCACCCATGCTGAGCTTGGCCTTCCAGTTATCGACCAACACGCCTTATTGGCCACCGGACTATGGCTTCCCTCGTCGACCCGACAGTCGCCATCCTTTGTTGGCTCTCTCTGTGCACGCAAGCCGTATCAGTAGTCCATTGTCTCTTGAGCGGCAGTACGCTGCGTCAGAGATATGGAAGCGCTGGTTCTAGCTGATGTCCAGAGATTGAGACACTGGGGTGGTCTGGCTGACGGGAGGCTTGTCGTGCACCGTGTTGGTGGATGTTGAAACGGAGGGGCTATAGTCGAGTTTACTCGAGATTTTAGTCCAGCCGCGTTCAACCCAATAATCAGGTTTTGTCAAATTTCAAGGACTCTGCCCTCGTGCAACCACTTCAATGTAGTTCTTGTACTATACTCTGTCTAGAGTATACTATGTACATACTTGCTTCGGTGTGCGCAGCGCTGGCGCAGCGTCTCGCATTTGTCTCGCATACTGGCCCTCTTATCCACGCTTTGATAATACGTAGCACGATGTGCATTTTCGCGATTGGCTATGTAAACCAATGCTCGTCTCGTCGCTGGGGACTCAGGAACAATTCGTACTATATATCACTGCGGGAGGTCGAACCCTGCCATCCCACGTTCGTGCTTCCTATCTCTTCCTCCTATTCCTCCATGCCTCCTGAGGGAAGTTCTCACAGTCAGCAATAATCTCCCACAGTCAGTGTCGTTGATCGAAGGGTGCACACAATTTTGGACGCGTCTGCCCCTCTAAACCATCCTTGCACAGCGCACCTCGCTCTGCCGTGACCTTCAAGTTTTGCGCATTATCGGTGTGTAATGATTCAATTCACTAGTCTGACAATCTTCTAAGTCAACGCAATCCTGTTTCAACAGTGCCTTCCTTTCTTGCGCTGAGTGCACCAGGCCAACTCAGCGCTCACAAGTTCTTTGCAAGACTCGTAAACTGTTGGTAAACTGAAATGGAACCGTCATTAACGCCTATAACGACCACTAACGGAACGAATCACGACTCTGAACCTGTACCAACCTCAACTTTCGATCCTTCCATCTTTCGCGACTACTTGGTCGCGTTATTGCCTCCCTTTATTGGTGCAAGCGTAGCGGAACTTCAAACGCTTTTCGACGGCGAGTTTGACGAGCATGTGGCTACTTTCGCCGCAGAGGGGTCCGACGCGGTGTATGTGGTAAAGGTCAAGGATGATGCTGAAGGTGCGACGTCTGCTTCGTCGTTGGGGATGACCTGCTTATTGAAATGCTCATAGATGAAGCCGCGCCCCCNGACATATCATTATATCCTCACCCCACATCTGACATACCAGCCCAGTCATGTGCTAACGGTCGCACTCATCAAGCGCAGTCCGACACTGGATTCGACAACCCCACTAGCGACCCAGCTACAGCTGATGAACCTTTTTGGGAGCGACGAGACGCCCTACGAAAGCTTGCATGCCGTCGTCAGTCGGGGTGTCAAGCCATGGTTCGATGCTTTCGTAGGGTCGAGAGGACAAGGAAAAGACGGCGACACGAAAATGGGCATACCCATGACGAAGAAGAAATTTGCCGAACTCGAATTGTCGCTCCTGCACCTCCAGCAAAACGTGGAAATACCTGAAACTCATCTTGTTGTACACCCTGTTATTCAACGCGCCGTGGAGCAGGCTCGCGCTGCTGGATCCGGAACCAGCATACAGTATATACCCCCAAAGCTGCTCAACGACAGCTCTTTCCTCAATACCCTACATGGACATGTCAATGCGTGGATCAAATCTATTCAGTCCGTCACCAAGTTGACTGGCGCGAGAGATGTTTCGTCTGGCACGGCGTCCCAAGAAATCAATTTCTGGCTTAGTCTTGAGCGCGCGTTGGAAGGCATCGAGAACCAGCTGCGGAGTGATGAAATTCAGTTGGTGATGGATTGCTTGCGAAATGCTAGGCGATACCATGCTACTGTGAGTCTGATAGCAGATACAGGGCTGAAGGATGCAACGGACCTTGGTGAGTTTATTGGTCATCCTTCCCCTCCTCATACTCATGCCCGTGTCCCCCGCTAGTTCACAAATACAATCAACTCATGAAGGACTTCCCGCTCGATGAGCTTCTCTCCGCGACAGATCTAGACAAAATCCAAGAATCGCTTGTCCTCATTTTCTCGCATCTTACGCGTAAATTCAAACTATCACCCTACCCCATCCGCCGTGCCCTGCCTCTCGTAGAAGCAATCTCCCGTGACTTTAATGAACAGCTACTACGAATCCTGACCTCTCACCGCTTGCCCTACACACCCTACGACACGTTTGAGCGTCTACTCAATCAAACTACGAATATCTTCCGGACCTGGGACGACCTCAGCAAGGAGTTCACAAACGTTGCACGAGATGTTACCAGGAAGCGTATGGAAAGGTTCATTCCAATCAAGATTGTCCCAGCCCACCTGAAGCTGCAGGACCGTTGTCGGTATCTGCGTGAATGGAGGAAGCAGCACGAACAACTAGCCGTGATGACGGGTCCTACGAAGGGCTTGGGTGGCGTCGATGGCGGAATGGACATGGAGGAGGAAGTCAAGGAAGCTTACGAGGTCATCAAACGTATAGATGTCCTTGATGTTACCGTTGGTACGTATACTTGTCCATCATTGTTGTGTGGTCATCTGAATAACACACTTTCAGAGGGTACCGAGATCTGGGTTGCAGCTGAGAATGCGTACAACGAGCGCGTGTCGCGGGTTGAGAATCAGATTATTGCGCGGTTACGTGATCGTCTTGGTACGGCCCGGAACGCCAATGAGATGTTTCGCGTCTTCTCCAAATTCAACGCCCTCTTCGTCCGACCGAAGGTAATGATTTTTCTCAGCTCTGTACGGAACCCTCTGACCTTCGATTGCATTAGATTCGTGGTGCTATCCAAGAGTACCAAACTCAACTAATCGACTCTGTCAAAGAAGATATCAAACACCTCCATGACAAGGTTCGACATGCATTTGTTGTTAAACCCGTGTCTTCAACTCATACCTCTTCCCAACCAGTTTAAAACGCAATATCGATTTTCAGAGGCGTACCACATGTCGCAGATGCGAGACCTCCCGCCCATCGCTGGCGCTATCATCTGGGCCCGTCAAATCGATCGGCAGCTGCTCACGTACATGAAACGCGTGGAGGATGTACTCGGGAAGGGTTGGGAACTTTATGCTGAAGGCCAACGGTTGCAAGGTGATTCTGCTGCCTTCCGTAAGAAGCTCGACACCCGTCCCGTCTACGAAGCTTGGCTGCACGATATCAACAGGCGGAATATGGGTGTTGATGGTCGATTATTCGAAATCCTCCGTCTGAGGGCTACAGGCGGAAGTGTCAGTGGATATCAGCTTGCCGTCAACTTCGACCCGCAGATTATCACTCTGTTCAAAGAGGTCAGGAATCTGCTGTGGCTTGGGTTCCAAGTTCCCCATGCTATCTCAAATATGGCTAAGGATGCGAAGAGGGTTTACCCGCATGCTGTCAGTTTGATGGAAACTGTGCGAACGTATGGTCAGACGCTGGATCTTGTCGAGAGGAATAAGGGTATTGAATGGTTGGTGGCTGAATATCGCAATGAGGCTCAGCGGATGGTTACGAAAGGTACGATTGTGCAGGTTTTGTTTACCTCCACTTTGACTTAGACGCCCTATCCCTAGGCATGAACATCCGTTGGGATCACTTTGTGAGCCCATTCGATGCCAGATACGTTGCCACCGCCGACCGAGACAGTCGACACATCCAATTTGTCAGGGAATTTGCCAGCGTTGTTTCCGTCCTACAAGACAAGACGAACAACGTTATCGACCTGTACAAGGATATTCTCCGCGCTGTTGAAGATCTTTCTACGTGCTCATACACTTCGGAAGCTTTTGCCGAACTTTTGACCAAGATACAGGCTGCGGTTGGTTCTCTTGCTTTTGATATGACCATGTTCTTGCTCATTGTTTTTTNGTTTAGATCGATCGTCTTAACCTGGAAGGTTACGCGAACCTGGAACATTGGGTCGCTGATCTTGACAAACGGATTGAGACCATCCTCCTCCAAAGATTGACTCAGACTATCCAGATATGGTGCTCCGAGTTTGATCGTGTGGATGATGGGAGCTTCCGTCGTGACATTCTACCAGTATCGAACAAGCGGAGAGGAGACAAACGGACTAAGGAAGAGAAGGTCCGCCACCCTCTTCCTGTCAGTTCCCCGGTGCATATTTGACTAATCTTTGTATTGGTAGACTCTTGAAGGGAACCTGACTCTGATGCCCATTGTCCATGAAATTCGCATTCAAAACCAGGTCATCTTCCTTGATCCTCCAATAGAACACGCCAGAGCTACATGGATCAGTCAGCTCCATGATTGGTTAGGTATGAACCCTTACGTATCCTGCGTCTCACACCGTTTCTCATGGATGCATCTTCAGGTGTTGTGTGCCGCCTACGCCGTATTCAAAGCTCTCGATACGAAATCGGTCTTCAGATGCAGGGTGCCGAGGCAGTGGAAACCTCATATACTTCATTGGTGTGTGACCTGGCCGTTCCACTCAGATCTAACGCTAATACGCCCTCACTGCATAGCTCACGTTATTCACTGACGACACCCTTCAACGGCCTTTCTCTTTGATCGAGATCAAGGTCCAGCAGCTTAAAGAATACGTCGCCAAGTGGCTTCAGTTCCAATCACTTTGGGATCTCGAGGCCGAATATGTGTTCAACCGCCTGGGAGATTCCCTTGCTCACTGGCAGCAACTTCTGACTGAAATCAAGAAGGCCCGATCAACTTTCGATACCTCAGAAACACAGAAGTCGTTTGGAGTCTGTGTGATCGACTACGAGCAAGTTCAAGCCCGAGTCAACGCCAAGTACGATGCATGGCAACGCGATATTCTCAGTCGCTTTGGTGTAAAATTGGGCACCGCGATGAAAGAAATGCATGCCTCCATCCTCAAGGCCAGAAATGATCTAGAGCACCAGTCGATAGAAGGCTTGGTTGGGGGAGTAAGGAGATTCTGACCCAGCTCTCAACCGTTCATCGACCTCGTTATTCCTTTCTACTTTATTATTCCCTCATTCTTTCCTGGATCATCTGCTGTCACCACACTTTCGTTAACTGCATCTTTTCCTTCCATGCATTTTGTATAATGATATCAACTTCCTAATGGTTATCTTATCTCATCATCTCGTCATTGATTGCAAATACCCTGCTCTTCTTGCGTTTTTCTTCTAACTCCGTACCGGGCCTTGCCACCAGCCAACTCTGCGCCTTTCCAACAGTTTAATTTCACATCATTCATCGCCACTTTATATCCCTCCTCATAACTTGGCTGTGCCCACGACAACCAAATCCCACAGATCCACAACTTTTTCCTCGCCGAAATCCCGGTCTATCTACTTCCAAGAAAGAAGGCGATTATCTGTTTTTAATCAATCACGTTTATGCCTAGTCTCGCCAGTCTCATCGACCAATCAATTCACGTCGTCCCGGAGTTCACGCTAGAATGTGAACAGACGCTCCGTGACGTACCGGTCGCCTACAAAACGTGGGGTCGCCTCAACGCCAACAAAGACAATGTCATGATCATATGTCATGCATTCACTGGTAGCGCTGATGTTGAAGATTGGTGAGTCTTCAAAAACCGGGTTTTCCAGGTAATCACTGAGCGCTGCTAGGTGGGGGCCATTGATGGGACACGGGAAAGCTTTCGATCAAAGCCGATATTTTATATTCTGTGCGAACGCCCTCGGATCTCCGTATGGAACCGCTTCTCCAATAACCATCAACCCCGAAACTGGAAATATCTACGGTCCCGAATTCCCACCAACAACCATACGCGATGACGTTAGGTTAGGCTTCTTACTTTGTCCACGCGGCATGAACACAAGTTGATTGATTGACCCATGATCTAGGTTGCACAAGATGGTGCTTGACCATTTGGGCGTGACCTCAGTTGCTGTTGTCATTGGCGGCTCGATGGGCGGAATGGCGGTCTTGGAATGGCCGCTATGCTCTCCGGCCGGCTATATTCAACACATTATCCCGATGGCTACTTCAGCCCGTCACTCGGCCTGGTGCATATCATGGGGAGAAGCTCAGCGTCAAAGCATCTATAGTGATCCCACTTATCAAGACGGATACTACACTTCCCAACCCGCTGCTGGCTTGGCTGCGGCTAGAATGAGTGCGTTGCTGACATATCGGTCTCGAGACTCTTTCGAAAGTCGGTTTGGGAGGAGACCTCAAATCGTCACAAATTCCAACCGCAGTTCCGTTACACCTCCGCGCTCACCTTGCATCCAAGCTCCTTGTTCAAGAGATGAAGCGCTTGCTGCACACAATGAAGGCCATCGTAATGCTAAGCGTGCCACCCTTCCTGGACCAGAAGACTTTGAACAACCCCCCATATTTTCCGCCCAATCATACCTTCGGTACCAAGGAGAGAAGTTCACTTCTCGCTTCGATGCCAATTGCTACATACACATTACCCGAAAGCTTGATACCCATGATATTGCCCGTGGACGGGTGATACCGCAACCCTTGACGGAAGCTGAAGAATCTGCGGCTCTTGCCCAAGTACTTGCGACTCTTCCTCCAAGAGCACTCGTCATCAGCATCGAAACGGATGGGCTGTTTACCACTGTCGAACAGCGGGAGATTGCTTCACATGTTCCGGATGCAGAACTAGTCATGATATCCTCTCCCGACGGTCATGACGGGTTTCTCTTGGAATTTGAAGCCATCAATGGACACATCCTCACGTTCCTGAAGCGGGAATTTCCTGACCTCTACTCAGGGGACCCCGACGTCGAGGAGGTGGAGAGCTTTGAGATAAAGAAAACGAGTCTATTTGGTGAAGCGGAAGTCGATGTTACACGGTGGTAAAAGGATAGTGCAATCCAAAGGCAAATGTACAATAAACATCATCAGGTAATTAATGACGCCCCAATCTCTCACTTTCCACCATGATGTTGTAAGCTCGGGTGGCACTTTCTAGTACCTCTCCTCTGGAAACTCTAGGTAGGCCACCCAATGCTTCCAAGCCCATCTGAATTTGCCAGACCTCCGAGTCGCCTTCGAGCTTGTGGATGTCAGCAATGCGAACGTGCTCGCGCTTGATGTTGGTATCCGAAATCTCCCAATGGGGGATCAAACAGGCGACCAATTTCAGTTCCTTGAAATCAATGAGAAACCTGGCGAGGAATGGATGCAGACTGCCGAACATACCTCAAACATCTTGCCTACATGTTTTCCAATCCAGAACAGCAACGCTCTGCGTGTCAGAACTGTTTTCTGCCCGGTCGCAGGATCGAAGTACAAGGTGGGGATGGTCAGCCTGTATTTCGAAGTATCGTATCCTGGCCACTAACGAACAATGTGAGTCACATATAAATCAATAGCGGAAGGAATATCAGCACTGACCATGGCAACTACATTCAATTCCCGAGCGTTTAGCACGACATGCTCGTCTGGCGCAGCGAGTCCATCCCCGGAAGCACATTGCTCCAAGGACAAACCGCGGAACCTGCTCGACWGTTATATTTAAATAGAATTTGGCTATATGCTGGAACACCCTTAGAGTTTTTAATACTTTGACCTACTTGTGATTATAAAATACACAAGCCCTTTCCCTTTCCCACCCTTTCACAGCCCACCCTAAAGGGAAGGGATGTGTAGGGAAGGGAAGTGTAGGGAAGGGTAGGGTAGGGAGTAAAGTGAAAATTTAAAAAATTGGGCAATCGAGCAGGGAAGTTATTTAGGATCAGGAAATAGCTACTGTTAAAACTATCTAACCCCTCAACGACTACACGCCAACATCTAGAAGCTACATAAATTGTATTCTTTATGCTGATGCACATCATTATATCCCGGCACTGCCTATGCTCCTTCGTCTTCTCAACAGTCACGCTCATCGACGCAGGGCATGTCCAAATCTTCCAATGGACAAGCAAAGCCCATCTTCGTGCCTTTCAGGCAGGACACCGCGTCACCAGACCTTACCAAGGTCTTGAAGAAGAAGTCTTCATAGACGAACGCGAGCATCTATTCTTACCATAATACCCGTCACGACATTCATGGTGAGCCCTTCGGCCATTCGATACGCTTGACGGCTCTAACACGAGGTCAATCCAGATTTTCGTTGCCAAAATGTAATTGTTATCACTCAAAAACGCAAACACAAATTCCCACCCCGGATCACCGCTCGCGTTCAACACTTCAAAATAGGGTTTCATAGTTGTTAGGTCATGCTGTTGCCGCTAATAACGTTATCGTTATCGTTCTGGGCTCCTTTTGGGACACCAACGCGACTCCATAGAGTTGTTGCCGTTATACCCTTTGTCACATGTTCGTTTCTTATGGGAGACAATTGCGAAATCTGCTCTGCCACTAGTTCATTGTGGTCACCGGACAATGTCTTTGCGCCTACCAGTGTGATTGTCATCTCACCAGATTTCGCGATGTCGTGAGTTCGGCTCGATATAATTCTTCACGTCAGACTGACTGAGGACCTGGCAGACGAGCGTTGAACGTTGGACCTGAGGCAATCCTGAAATAATGAGCTCCGGCCGTCGCGCTTGCTTGCATCAAGGAACCCCGTCCAACTTTCTCGTAATGTTGCACAATCGCGTCGTTCATGGGGAGGACCTGCTACTTCGAGCACTCCGACTGTGATGACATCAAAGACATCGGGTACTGTAAACCACCTACCGTGTCATGATGCAACCCCTTGGACCGTAGGCGTTCCGACATTAAATGTGACCTTGTCCATCAGACACCACGCCTTCAGTCAATGCCGTTTCCTCACAATATTTGAGCCCCAAAAATCCCCCACCCTTAGCAAGGTACCGGGCACCTCAGGCTCCCACTCCCCACCCCATGCATGACTTTTGCATCTCGTGAAGTTGGTTCATTACCCCACTGATCGGCCTTCTTTCCAGTCACTTGTCAAGATCCGGAGATGCTTCTATCACGATGTTTTCCACGGAGATGAAGGTGCCCTAATCTTCGTACTTTAAGTCTATACCCTCATAGTCCGGTGTTCGTCACGCGACCCACTTGTACGTACCCACAAGCTGCAGAGACTCATGAACTGATATACGCTACTTGTCAGCTAGAGAAGTCTGGACTTCCTTGGTCCCTTGTGATGACAATGGTGAGAGGTTTATCGGAAATGAGGGGCCGGACACACGATTCGATATGGGTAGCCTGGGCTCGATACTTGGTTAGACTTGCGTTCTTCATCAGATTGTCGTAAGTTCACATCGCGCTTGCCCGTCTCGTCCGCGAAGTGATTATAACGCCGCTCCCCCAGTACCAGTGAACCAGTGCATTTGAACTCTAAGCTTGAGCTTGCCTTCGGATTCGACTCAGCGTGTGCTGTTCGTGCGTCTATGATCAGGCCTTCAGGGACGACCAATATTATTATAGGAGACTATTAATAGGGGAGCCCGGTCAGATCTGCCTCTTCAACACTTGCCAACACACCCTCTCGGCTTTCCGCCTGTTGCTGTATCTGAGATGTATCGTATGGCATATCCGCAGGTACGGATCCCGATGGCTCGGTCCCATCATCGCATGACGCTCGCTTATACTGATCAGCCTTCGCCATTGGAGACTCTTGATCGATACTTGGACTGGCTTTTCTCTGGCTTTCATCCTCCCAACGCGAGAGCGACACGGATATTTGAATGGGCGGACGCTTTATGCGAGAAGGGGCAAGTACGATTACAGGACTTGCCTCTTGATTGTCTATCTGGGTCCCTTTGCGTAATGACCCCAAGAGACCTGACAGGGCCTAAAGACATGATGTGAGATTGCATGCGTCCGATGAAGCTGAAGTGGTATCATACGGGGTCAAAGGCTACCAGGAGGGCATACGCAATAGCTCGCCCCCCGTATAGAAAGTCACCTGCGACATGTCAATCAGACGGCACGGGTGATAACGTTGCCAAGATTTACTGAGAAGTAAAATTCGGTAGTCTGTCATTGAGTGTACGCCATTCGTCACCGTCGCATGGATGACACACATAACGCTAGTGAGGTTGATAAGGCATGAAACCAACGGATAAAGGGCTATACTCCACAATATTCTGTTAGCCATGCTCTTTGAACAGAAGCTGACGCACCGATTCTAATGAGTATGTGTTTGTACTTGCTCGCAACGACCAGACTCTGAGGCTGGGTACTCAGCAACGATGCAGATCTTGTGCGAGACGTAATCGAAGACACCAAACGCCTTGTCCTGATCTACATAAGGACGACGAAGTTGAGTCGTGGCATGATCCTCTTGAAGTGATACACTTACCCTGTGCTTGACCAAGTGTAGAAATACGCTTGCTGAGCACACCACCTCCCCGAGGCAAGTAAGCACAGTCCAAATAATCAGAAGTATGTTGTTGGAGCGACACAAACTGCTAAATACCCGTATTGTCCACTGCTGTATGCAGGGATCGTCAAAGCGAGGCTGATGACGAGAGATCCAATCAAATAGTACTTCTCCAGTTTGTGACCATTTACGCGGTAGACAATCACCAATCTGTCCATTAACGGCGTCAGTACGCATGTCTCTGGTGGATCCAAAGAGCATACTGAAGGTTGAGGGCAACACAGAACGTCAAGAAGCAAGAGAGCTCCAAAGTCAGCTGAGTGCAAGGAGTTCAATAAACCTTCGTGAAGGGCACCAAGGTGGCACTCACTTGAAGGAGCCAGATCGTGAAGCCACATGTCCAGGTGGGTCCAGTAAATGAGCCTCCAACAGCGTTGACTATACCAAATATCAGGCTTTGCTATGATCAGGCTAGTCGGAAACATTCCAGAGCTCTTTTGAACGTACTTGGCTACCAATGCACAGCTGACAATACGGAAGCTGACCCTGTCCAAGTGGTGGCGATATTTCTTGTTGGCCGTCGCCACCCCTATGAAGAGCAAGACAAGGAAGCAAAGGCACGCTCCAACAATGGAGGTGTACATCCAAAGTCGGTTTCTGTACCAGATTAGTGTCACAAGAGCCGAGGGGAAAATCGTACCCCTGCGATGCAATGACCATAGCGTCCGAAAATTCGAAAGATTCTTCCATTCTAAATGGAATAAAATAAGTTGCCTGAGCTGCTTGAGGTACAGATGGGTTGGTGCAGGGAGACGACCCACATGAGATCGCACCTTATGAAGTACACCACGACCGTGTATAATTTAGGATTCATCATCAAGTCTTGGAGTAGGGGGAGTCAGACGGTTGCCGTCTCCTACCCTCTGGCGCTCAATTTCCCTCTCCATGATGGAGAACTTGGTCAAATTGATGCTCCAGTATTCCATGTAGCTGGGAATAGGACGTGCATAACTTGAAGGCCTA
>JAPEVF010000167.1:0-82468 GCA_029747585.1 Pleurotus djamor | reverse complement strand
GCAGTCAGCAATTTCCCACAGACCCTGCAAAAGCCATGAAAAGCTGTGGGAGCAGCTGCGACTTTTCACAGGATCTGAAAAAGCCACCGAAAGCTGTGAAAGCAAGAACACACCTGATCAAACTTTTGTGGAAGCTATAAAAGCATCATAAAGCTGGCTGTAAAATTAAAGTCATCTACAAAAGCATTGAAAGAACACTTTCCAACTTTCAGTACTTTGAATGACCAACACTTTTTACGTTGTAGATTTTTATGCTCCTACTCAAAACAGGTTTTCCTGATGTGGGCGGTTGTGGGGTCGTTGTATTAAATAAATAGCTTCGCAGGAGTATTTAAGGACAAGAAGGAACACAAAATAAAACGAAACACGTAAATACAAAGAGGGAGACGTCCACCAACGATCTACATAGAGTAGGGTATGGTTACGGTGAGGAACCAGACCCCAGGTCTGGAAGGATATACGTGCGATATAATTGGATTCGATACATGCAAATGGACACAAGCTCAACACTCGAGAGGTTAGACAGGAATTTTCCTGCCCTGTTCACATAGGTACGGATCAGTATCACACGTCTCGGGATCGCACAGTCAGAACTTTGCTGACAAGCTATGCAAGTGACTTACAATGCTAAAGAACTTGCGCCTACATGGACAGGAGTCGTCTCGGCAAAATGCTTTGAAATGACAATCCATGCACCGTTCAAATGAACTGCTAACTGCTTCCCCAAATAAGAACCCGTAGTGAATGTATCCATACTGAATACCATCAATATCTTGTACTTGGGGGAATGTCAAGGTTTCAATAGGCCATGGTAGTGGCAAAGATGTGAAGAGGACGTGAGTAAATGTGTGCAATGAATGGGGCTTTTGGAAATGGACAATTGTTGGTTGGCCTTGGATGGCTTGATGACGCTCGCAGAATTGAGACTTGGACGGTTTCTCAAAGAACACGAATTTAAGGGGAGAGTGCTGCATACAATGATTCAGATCATAATTGTTGTATATGGAATGATAGACATACATCAAGAGGTGCGTGTTTGAGATACGGAGAAATGTGATCTGCACAACAGGCCTCACGGAGCCGGTCCAGAGCGCTGCCCCTGCCTTCGCCATAACGCGGAGGGAGGCATACATCAAGAAGCGAGACCAATGAATACGCAGCGTCCTCAGGGCGAGACGTACAACGGTTTTCAGCCCACTCCAACACCGCTTCCAACTTTGAAGTAGAGGGTTTGTAACCGAAGCAGAGCAGACTTTCGTCAACACCTGATGCATAATGGGTGCATGTTGTAAAGAATCTGAGCCGTCAGTGATCTGTGTGGTACTACATCGGGGAACCTAGGCTCACCAGCAGCCTCGGCAACACGCTGTCTCAGCAACTTCCCCTCATCTTGGTTGCCAATGTCATTGTGCTCTTGGGTAGCTCGCTGCCATCGCTGAATATCAAAGTACAGCTTGGACACCCGAGTCCAGTCTCGATAGTAGAAGACCATACTGTCAGGTGCCAACAGTTCCTGTAATGTCCATCCACGGGTGAACCATGAAGATGAGGCAAAGGACTCGTTGTCGAAAGCATCGGCAAGATAAACAATGCAGACGTCGGCAGACTTATACCACCAATACATAGATCGGATAGCGTTCTCGAGCTCCGTAGCGTCATCCCTGTTGATACATGCACTGTCCATCCAGACATATTGGCATTCGTACTTCGTGGCCACTTCGCAGAACTTCTCGAATTTCTGATTGGACGTTGGAGAGGAACCGTAGTGGAGAAGCTGATTGAATGTCAGCTCGTTCTCCTCATCCCAACGATGAGAGAGGATAGCGTATTTTGTGGAGCGGGTGACATTCGTTGTGAAACAGCGGCTCGTGGTATCAAATAAACGAGTTGGATACTGTGTGGTCAGAAAGAGTGGCAGTCAGACAAGGGACTAGTCNGCCAGGGGGCAGGANCAAGTAGGGTGCTCACCTTTGAGTGCTCATAGGGACCATAGCCAAACATGGTGGGTGATTGGGGGAGAGAGCGTTGAACGTTGAACACATTCAGTTTGAGGCACATATATTTGGAGCTGGTTCTGGGCAATGGGCAAGCGTGATCGATCAGCCTCGTTGACCAAAAACCACCGGGAACACAGCTGTTGGGATGATGATTCATATGACAGAAGGGAATACTTAAACGATGGGCTAAACTAATGACAAGCAAAAGCACAGATTTGGAGTATAACTGACATAACGAATTCGAAGTGAAGCTAAGACGCGAGGTGCGAAACGTTTGTTCAAGCCAATGTACCCTACACATAATCAACCGGCTGAATAAAAGGCGGTGAAAGGAAAAGCCACCGTGACCAACAACGCAGCGACCTCGACGTTGCCTCCCATGAGTTCCAAGAGATTCCCAACCAGCCATGCGGCCAAATCCATCAATCGTTTGAGACCATTTGGATGCGTTCCTTCGACTATCGATTGTCTGAATGACACAAGGCGGTCGGAGTGGTAGCCCGAGTATGGTGGAACGGAAACGAGGCTGGAAAAGTGTACCACTGACATCAAGGAGATCGCTGCGAGTTGAGGGGGGTACATGTGGACGATAGGCATGCCCTGGCATCGACGACCTGTTCATCGTCTTCAGCGTGAGTTTGGACACTCATCCAAAGCGTCTGTGGTGGCGTTGTGGGTGATGACTCGGAGGACATAGCGATGACGGAGAAGTGGTCATGGGGTACCTGTAATCGCGACAGGTCGCAAGGACGTGCTCTCCTTCCCACTTTCATCCAACCATCCATCTACCCAAACACCTCCGCGATTCATTTAGATACGCCGTTTGATCATCTCGTGTAAGCACCGTGTAAGCTGTAGGAGCTTTGATACATGTGGTAGTGCGAGACATGCGACGACCTTGAGACTTGTGCGTGTCGTGAGGAGACCGGTTCCGATGCCGAGGAGTTTATCTAGACGGGGTGGGGTCAGGATAGACGTTCCCGAGTAGGATGATAAAAGAGGAAAATGGCGGGGAAGAGACGAGAGGAAGGGGAGGAGGAAGGCAGAAAACGGAGGAAGACTTACATATCGACAGTGCTGTATCCGCATGTTGGACGCTAGACCTTGAGGCGAGCATGAAAAACGACAGCGTGGTAGGTTCAGCATCAACAGAATGATGGGGCATCGATTGAACGCCGCGTGTAAGGTACCCATCGTCCTGCTCCTGGTTTCGATGAGTTCGGCTTCGTTGGTTCCATGCCCCATCTAGATTACCAAGTTCCACATTGTGTTCCTCTTCCACCAACACCCAGAGCTTCGAAACCGAGACATACGTTGCGCTGAACCCAGACAGATCCATCAGCGGCAGTCGATGCTCTTCAAGGTAACGAAATGTTGATGATGTTTGTGGAGGATTTGTGGATCGGGGACGATAGAGGGAAACCACAACGTAGGGGAGACGGTAATGTAGAGTAACGACGGGGAAGCGAGGATAGGTACTTTTGCATATGTACGACGGCCACAAGTTCGATTATGGATTCGGTTCCCATATCTCAGCCTCGGCTTCATCGACACATTTCGCTCCTGAAAGCTACTAGGTACAGCTTTGTCGGGTTCATGGGTTCGTGAGTAGCTGGTTGCACGGCTTGAACGTTTGAACAGTAGAACTGTTGGTACAGCGCTGTCAGAAGCAGGACCAATACTAGTAACACCAGCTTCGGCGTCTTAGATGTCCTTCCGCAGCCACCTTGTGGACCACCGCCATCGTTATCTTGTCCAACGGACGACGCTCCTGAGCACTAGATCCCTTTGAAGTCTTGGGATCAAGAAAACGATGACCTCGAGCACCTTGCAACGGCGAGCAGGAACAAAAGCCGTGAGGGGGACGGGATGGTGAGGTGTCCGGTACAGCCCGCTGTACGTATGTACAACAATGAAAAGTTCGGTTAAGGATGTCGCATAGACGACCTGTTCGTGTTCTTCAACCAGCTTCATCGGCATGCTCATCCTCTCTCCTCTCTTCAGATCTTCATCGTCTTCCTTCCTTCCTCATCCAAGTCCTTCGCCAGTCCCTCCTCGTCCCCCTGCCTGACCTACCGCAGCCTTCTCCGCGCGTAAGATAGGCAGACCCCCGATACGATGTGGAACGTCGGATACAAGATGACTGTGGTTCATCTCCTCAATGCATTGAGAGGTCGGGGTGCTTGGGGATGGGGACGTGTGAACGTGAACATCGAGGTCGACGACGCTTGGAGGAAGCTAGGTGAGCGGTTTGTTATGGTGCGACCAGCAAAAATGCCTGTTCCAGCGCAGAAGGAACTAGGTCCGAGACCAGTAGTACCAGCAGCGGCGTCTTGGGACCTATTCCGTCCTTCCCAGTCATTGTGACCACCACGATAGTTATCGTTTCCAGCACGAGCGGTACGGAAAACACTCCCTCAATACCCATATTCATTGTCCTCCTTCTCTTCTTCTTCCTCCGAGCCTCATCTGCCAAGACCTCGACAAAAATCCTGCACGATAGGTTTGAATGGGTTGAGAACGACGGCGGTGGCATGTTCTTCTTGTCGACCATGACAAAATACTTGCTAGCAACGGTCCTACGACGACGACCATGGGTGGCAGAGATGACAAGCAAGCACCTCAAACAGTGTGCGAGATCGAGCCGCCGAGACTTTGGGACGTGTAGGATAACTTGGCCTGGTGAGTGTTTGTACTTCCTTCATCTGTTCGACTAGTCGGCGTTTGAGCGGGGGAAGCGTAACGGTAGACGGTAACGGCTGCGTCGAGCACGACGACAAGGCAGCGGACGTAGGAGAAGAAGGGGAAACGCTAGCGGAGGTGGATATGCAGGTCGTGGTTGCGGCCAGCAAGGAGCTAGTTGGTCCGGACGCGTAGTCGAAACCAAACTGCCTGCAACGGCAGGGAAAGCCGTATTGTACATCGAGTATCTCCTCCCATTCGCACATTGACAACCCTTCTTCGTACACACACCAGACGTGTTATCCCCGAGAATCCCAGCTCCTCCGTCTCCAGTATACCGTTGGGTGGCTGCCGTGCTCTAGATAGAATGAGGAGATGGAAGCTTGAATGCGCGATGTTGGAGAGATTGAGCTGGAGTTGGGGAGGTCCCACCCCGTCGATTGAACGTGTCGTCGTAGCATAGTCCAGGCTCGTTAACCGCAGCAAATATGACGGAAGATCCTTCGTAGCGCTCCCAGTACCAGCATCCGACCAGCACTGTAAGAGCCAGGACCGACAACGGCAGCACCAGCGTCGGTTTCGCTGGAATCATGATCTTCATCGTCCTTTCCAACACGAACCCTGCCGAACGTATTCCGTTCCCTTGCCATCCATTTCCTCTTCATTTCTGGTCAATCCACCGGCGTTCCAAGCTCCTAGCACCCTGTAAGTCCCAGCAAGCAACGCGCAGAGGGAGTACACGCGTCTATACCGCGTCAGACATCCATGTAGTAGAGAACGGCGGCGAAGGCGACGGTAGGCGTTTCCTCGTTAGAGGGCCCGGATTGACATGGTCTTGGTAACAGATATGTGACAGAGACGTGTGGGGTGGTGTTAGGCTGTATGCTGGGTATGACGATACGAGCAACGATGAGGAGAAGGGTGGTAGTGGCGAAGGTCACGGTTTTCGTGGTCGTCGTGATCGTGATCGCGATTGCGGTCGCTAGTGGGGAGGCTGTTCCATTACTTCCTCTCCCTCGTCCTCCTTCCATAAACGACCCGTCTAAGTGAATGCCTCCACTATCCACCCATGTCACAACCCTTCGATCCCGTCGAATAGACAGTCCCCGAGCTGTGAGTAGACTTGGTGCGGCATTAGTGTGGACTCAGAATGTCCGCCGAGGCGACGTGGATGAGAGACGGCTGGGTTGGAGGCGCGGATTGCTGGATTTGGTAAGACTTGAGTTAGCCTAGACGAAAGTCGAGTGAGAAGAGGTAACGAAGGGTAGGATGAAAGAGAAGGGGGCGAGTAGGGAAGGAAAAGGGGAGGGAGGAGGAAGAACGACGACTTACCCAATAGAAGCGTATACTCCGTGGGCAGAAGTAGAGCCTGGAGTAAGAATATCTCTTCCTCGTCGTTCCAAGCTGTCGTGGTTTGGGTACAGGTATACGAGCAGCCAAAGTGATGCGTCATGCGAAGCTTGATGGTGGTCCGTGAATGGGATGGGATGGGTATGTCCGCCTCAGCAAGAAAGCAAAGCTCGTGCTTCGGCATCCGGGTCTGTACGTAGTCTAGTCGACAGCATGAGTATCTAAACAGCGACAGTCAGGCCGAAAAGTGGGGATGAAGGGAGGGAAACAACGTACAAATGTGTCGTCCAGCTCCTCCAAGAGCACCAGCGCTGACAGCAGCGTTCCCATTGCAGAATTCCTTGCCGTGTTTCGTCGCTCATCGCATCCACAACATCCGATCCATTCATCGTATAATAAAAGATATGCGGTATCGAGGATCGAGGATCGGAGGTCTTGGGGCCAACTTGTTGCCGTCCATGAGCACGATACATGGCCGGCAGCTGTGGTGATGATGTCTGAGAGCAGGAGCGAGAAGATCTAGAGAGGACCTTTGAATTTCTCGCCTTCAAAAATTATGGTCGTCGAAGAGGAAGCACAAAGCACAACCTGACTTAGCAAACTGATATGCTAACTCGGGATTTTACTTTCACACGGTCTATTTCGAAAATTTGTTGTTATTTTTGACAAACTATCGACATATTTCTTCCTCTCCTTTGCTTCTCCCCCAACAATTTCCGCATCAAGCATCAACATTTAGTCTGTCCTTCCCTTCGGGCCAGCACCTTGTATCTGCGAGCTTTGTCCGAAATCGTGATGAGAACCGGATACCATCGTAACCGTGGGTCCTCTTCTCCAAGTCGTTGTCAATTGCTGATGACAATGCTTTACCTAAGCCATCTTGCGGACCAGCTGTTGGTGACCCTCAGAGTCTATTCGAAATCGCTCTCTTCGTATCCCACAGTGCTCGAACTCAGCCCACAAGAACAATCCACCGCCAGTCTCCCTCTCCTCTGTGCCCTCCTGCACATACGTAGGTGTTCGTGCTACAGCTGGAGCTCGAACTTGCCACCGACTTACTCACCTATTCTGCCATCTTATAACCATGCTCGCGTCTACCCATCGTATGATCCGTACTAATGGGAAGATCTCACATGGCTACTCTCCTTCTCTCACCGCCGTTGATTCTAAAGGTCCTGAGTACTCAGCCAGATTATTACTCATCCTATCTATCTCTTCGACCATCCTTGGCTGCGTCATCTGAGAGCTCTTTTCTGGCTTTTTTTCTCGCTGCTTGACCGCCCCAGCTATCATCCACGGCGCGAAATCACCCCCCTACCCTTGCGGTTCCGATCCAACCGCTCAGCTACTCTCTTGTCGCATCCTATAGCTCGACGATACTCGATCGACTTCATGGTCGAGAGCTGGGATTTTCTGGTCCGTTCCTCGTCCCTCAGTCTTCTTACTTGCTTCCTACTCCTCTACTCCTCCTACCCTCAACGTTTTCCTCAGTCTCTTAAACCTTTTCATGCCAACGCATCCTCTGGTATCGCACGTCGACTAGACTCGTACGTAAATTCGAGCTCACGCTCAATGCCACTTATGACTAGGAAACCGCTTAATTATTCACTCGCCTTCTTGTAGGTCCCCAAACCGGAAGAAGCACAAGAGAGACGAAGTAAAACGAAACATACCGCTTAACCTGGTGCTCGAGCTCTCTATTCTCACCTCATCACAACTTCCATTCGGTCCCGAGACGTATCAAGGTATCTCGCTTGCATTCCAGTATCCCAGCGGCGAGATTGTGTCACTGGAACGAGGGCCATACCTCGGAGAACTAATGAGTTTGTTTCCCGAACCTGTAACACCATCTCATTCGCTCATACATTGGTCATTACAGATACATATGACTCCTCATTGAAGACTACTAGAGAAGGAACAAATGACGAGGAAATCATAGGTGCCGTGATAGGGCCATGTGAATACAATCTTATTTGGCACTTCTGCGAGTGTCATTCCGTCTGGCAAGGAATGACTTCTCACAAACAGTTACATTGATATAATCAGATTTGTCCATGGGTTGGCTCTACATGAGGTGGAGTGATTTGGGTAAGCATTTCAAATGAGACCATGTACCAGAAAATAAAGGACCCACTCTTCCGAAGAATTTGAAAGCACAGTCGTCGCAGACCTCCATCTCTGTGGCGATCAGTTCACCAATTGGGCCACCCTCCCGTCCCGTGGATTTAGAGTAGTAGAGCAGTTGTGGAGGACCGAACTGTTGAAACAATACCTCCACAGAGCCCTTGACATTCTTGGGAATAGGGACGGCAGTGACGAGCACACAGATTGGTGGCATCATCAACCCCAACTGCTCCGAGGTGTATCGATCGCTTTGAAAAACATGGAGAATGGACGGGTTGCCTTCTCTCCCCCGCCGATGTTTCTCGCAGAGCGGGGGATTATTGTGAAGAAGCATGCCCGCGCCGACCTAGTTGTACGTAAACCAGGTTTTGGGCATAAGGTGAAGACGATTGACTCACACGTGGCCCCAACAAAGGCTCATGAATGTAGACACTGCGATTGCAGGCGTATCCAAGTCGAACACGTGCACGAGATTGACCTTCACCGTAGTGCAGGGGAAGGTAAACATTGAGCAATGAAATCAAGCAGTATGAAGCGTCTTCCTCGCAAGATGTGGAACGGGAGTTAGCCCAGTTGAGCACATTTTCATAATTCCGTGGAGAGGGCTCGTAGTGTTGGTATAACAGTTTGAGATCAATACCTATTGAGATTTGGTTAGCGGAGATATATGTAAGGATTGCCCTGCGCGAACTCACCAGCAACCTCGCTAACAAGCCGTATGATGTAATCGACCGATTGTTGTGGCTTGCCATCGAATCGGTCGACTTTTTCGATATCAAATTTGCGCCGACGGTCGACCCTATTCCAATCCCCGTAGTAGAATGCCAACTTCGTTGGCGCCAGTAGTTCCTGCAATGTCCACCCGCGCGTGAACCATGAGGATAGGGTGAAGGACCTGCCATCAAAGGCATCGGCAAGGTAGACGATGCAGACCTCGGCGTGTCGATAATACCAGTACATTGATTGAATGGCATCCGTAAGCTCGTCCGTGTCTTCCCGATTGATACATACACTGTCCATCCAAACATACCGGCAGTCGTACTTCCCAGATGCCTCCTTGCAGAAGTGCTCAAACTTCGTTCCTCGGACGAGAGATGCGGGAAAGCCCCTCGAAAGCTGTTTGTAGTTCAACTCTGGGTCTTCCCAGCGGTGGGACAGAATAGCGTATCGGAAGTCCTTCGAAATGTCCTCGGGTTTCACGAAGCGTCCCTCTTCTACATCAAAAAGCCGCGCTGGACGCTTGTAGAGAATGAAGGTCAAGGGGGATTAGGACGTCNAAAAAGAAAAAGCCATAGTATGGAGATGCGCTCACAAGTAGAGGCATGGCTGGGGAATCAGAAGGGAGTCGTTGTTTAAGGGGGGAGGAATCGGCTGACATATTTCTGCCTTACCACTCGACGAAAGTACGAGGCCAGTCATAACCGTCTTGGTACAGTCCTGACCTCATGGACAGAGCAAGGCATTCATGTTTCAAGTTGAACGATTCATCGATTGCTTGACGAAATGAATAGATTATTAGATACGAGGACGAATCTGGACCGGAAGCTTTCTACTGGTTTAAACCCAAGCGTAATCGCTAGCTGGCCGTTGATTGATGTATTGTGCTGTGAGCTGGAGGTAGGGCACACGACAGGGAAAGAAGTACGAGCGCAGCAACGAATGCCTCCGTCACTCGGTCGAAGCTGACAAGCGGTACGATACAAACAGTATCCTATCCCACAAAACACTGGGAAAAGGTACCAACGTCACGAACAAACAGCAGGAGCACCACCGGGAGCCAAAATCGGTGAGAACAGTGTGCCTGCTGCTCAACCTGCTCATTTCCTCCGAACCACCTCGTTGTCTTACGAGTCCTTGGCAGGGTACATGATCCCGACGAAAGAAAAGTCACTGTGTAAATGAGCAGAAGGCAAGGGCGAGGAACGCGATGCAAGCAGATCCGTGCGCAATCGATGGGCCGCGAAATTTGGGAACGTCCAGATCGACAAGAGCAACAAGCCTCGGCGAATTCCGTTCGTGGTAGCCCGAACATCGACTGCCAATCGTATTCTGAGCACCAATCGCAGTGGCAGTATTAACACCACCGATAGCACCAACAAGATCGTTAGAAACTCCGCAGAAAGCTTCAGTGGTAGCGCTCAAGGACATGTTCGAAAAGTTGGACGAGAATGGCGGGGTGTCGATAAGGGGGACGGCCGTAGCATGATCTTGGAGTTGGTCGTGGCTCTGGTATGGACGGCCTGTTCGCTTTTGGTTTCTTCTTCGTCACGTTCGTCGATATCCCTTCTCCACTCCTTTCTTCCCCGGTTTCTTCGTCTTCCTCCCCCTTGCGCGCCATCTTCCTATTCCTGCTCAAACCCACTGCTCGCGCTCCCCTTCACCTAGCATCCACTGTAACCATATCCACGCCGCAGGACGGACATCATCCACATGATGAGACGCTGAGGCACTGAGGCTCTGATGAGTTAAGTATTTCCTTTGGTTGCTCCAATATCAGAAACCGGGGGTGGATCCTCGAATACGTCCACGGCGGCCTTGAGTATGGCGGTAATAAGGCAGGTAGAGGTGGTGAATATAAATTCCAAGCGATGATGAGCCCTACGACCTCTCAATAGATCGCAGCAGGAAACGTGCTGACCGGGAAGTGTGCACATGATATGACATAGCCCCCGATGGGTGTCTTGCCCTTCTTTGTCGTCTTCGTCTTCACCACCCTGGTCCAATGCCTTCACCGATCCCACAGTTGATATCACCACCAAACGCACCGCATCTCAGACCGCGCCGTAGGACGCATGCCTTCAACACGGATATCAACGAGGATGTCGACCGGGGTGAATCGCTCGGACGCCTGAGGGCTCAGGTAGGTGGGGAGCCACGACGGACGTTAGGTGGACAACGTGGTAGACGTAGTCAATAAAAAGGCCTAGTCGCTCGGTATCTTAGGTGAAGGGTTTGTCGAACTGAATGTAGAATACAGCACTGACATCGGTTCCAGCTTCAGCGAACCCATGAACGGAAATGTCAGAACCAGAGCCGGTTTCGCTGGGAGCAGAGTCCGTCCACGCTGTCCAACTTCTCCTCCTCCATCATCGTCCTCTCCATCCTTCCATACCTTACGTTCAACCGACCCAAACAACCAATGTTCGCGGTTGAAGGAGCGATGCTGCTGGGAGCAGTCTGGAATGGAGATCCCCGTAGGAGAGGATCGCCTAGAGAGACTGGAGTTAGCAGTAATATTGAGGGAGTGATACATGAATGCAGGACGACCGTAATTACTGATGTACATATCAGCATGAGATCTAAGATATTCATACATAGAGTGATCGTTGACTGAGCTAGCAGGACCAGTACAAGTACCAGCTTCAGCTTTGTCGGAGCCGTGAACGAAGTCGGCAATACCAACGTATGGTTTCTTGTGATGAGGATCTACCATGATGCATGACTATCGACCTTCTTCACCTCCCCACTGTCTTGATCGTTCCAGAGAGAACACACTGACTACATTCAATACTCCTTCCCTTGTATTCCCCCGTACACATCTCCTTGTATGTCTTCTTCGATCATCCCCCTCCTCCTCGACCCACAGCACCTCTCCGGAAAGCAATCGTGAGCCAGCGAAAGGGAGTAGCTGCGGTGATCCTTTACTGGTTCCAGTGGATTGACGATGAGATGGTTCGTGTGACAGAAGGTACATGCAAACGGCAGAGACGGAGACGACCTACGACCTTCTCCTCATCTATGACCTACGACCTTCTCCTCATCTATGACCTATAATCTTCTCGATTTCGGGCCCGTGTAATGTGTACCTGAACGTCTGCGGCGACGTTGACGTCGAATGGTATGGAGGAAAAGGGCGACGAGGCTGGCCGAGGTAATGATCGTTGTCATGGGTTTGGTCGCGGGTGCGACAAAGGAGCCGTTTCCTTCTTCCTTCCGCTTTGCAACCCCATCGACGAAAATTCCTGTTCTGAGAAGGGCGAAGAGGCATACCCTGACATGGTAGGAGTTGAGCGACAAAAGGATGGGTGTGTGAAGAGACGGCTAGAGATGGGATGCCTGAATAATTGAATGCCTAAGAGGAGGTTCGTGTCGACGATGGGGTGGAGTAAAGAGTTCACGTCGTTCTTGAGACCTCTGAGGAAATGTTCAAAGTGAAGAGGGAGGGAAGGCTGGAGCGTTTGTGCAGCATCTCCCCCGGTCGTCCACCTCAAGCGATAACGATCATGGCGGAGGAGGAAGAGAGCCAGTCGCTTTGGGTCCGCCGTAGCACATGTTCATGGTCACAGTCATCCATCTCCTGCCTAATTCCTCCGACACACCCCCGTCCTCCTTGTACCTGCTTCATCTTCAACGTGCCCCAACGTGCCCCGAGCGAACCCTACTGACCCTTGCCCATCCTTCCCGTGTTCATCTTCCTGCCACGACCTTCCTCCGTCGACCATCGTCCTTGACGCGGTCGCTCCAGAAATCCTACCCCCANCCCCACACAGAGACCATCCACACTATATCCATGCGAAAGTGACGGCGGTGATACTTGTGTGCTGCTTGGGGACCAATAAAGGGATGATGTCGATAAGGAAGGAAGCGCGCGCAGACGACCTCCTCTTCTACGCGACTGAATCTGAATGCTGTTCGGTGGGGTGGTGACGACTTGAACGTCCTCGGGGACGTTGGGGGTGGGGTTGGGGGTGAAGAGGAAAGCGGTGGTGGTGACGGTGGTGGAGAAGAACACAGCATTGGTCGTGGTCGTGGTAGGAGGGAGCCGATCCCTTGACTTCCCATCCTACTCCATCATCCATCGACCTCGCCAACTCCACCATTCATCAACACCCAATGTCCAAGTCACTACGTAATGGACGTTCGGGAAGGAACGACTTGATGCGTGTTCGCAGACGAGGTGGGTACTTGCCATTCCCCAATTTGAACGACAGATATCTAGATGTTATGCACTGGAGGTCGTATAGCCTAGAGGAGATTGAGTCAGCGGGGTATGGGAGGGGAAGATCACAGGGAAGATAGCGAAGGATGGAGGAGGGAGGAGGGAAGGAGGGAAGACGGGAACAAGATGCTCGAGTACTTACCGATATGTCAGGACTCGATACCGGCGCCGGCAATTCCTTTCACAACTCAACTGGAACCATCACTAGGACCAAGAATGACACCGCCGTGGATAACAGCCCCAGCATCAACACGAGTACCGACACCAGCAGGACCTGAGCAAAGACAAGGATTTTCCTTCCCTTCCATCTTGAACGGATACATCCGACCACCGACACCGACAGACGACAACGCCCATCTCGAGGCAGGAGTAGAGAGGGGGTCTGTGAGAGACGTTAGAGCGAAGGGATGAACACAGGACGATTGAAGAGACGGAGGGGAGGGGTTACTTGCGGGCGCTTGGTAGGTGGTCCGTGCGCAGAATGGATGGCGTACGCGTGGCGTCGTTAGGACCTGTGGGACAACGTTCAGAGCGAAGGGAGAGGAGGTGGATAGAGGAAACATACACATCGTGTCCTGTGATAAAAGGAAAGCACCAGGAGCGACGGTACAGACGGCTCCGGAGAGGCTGCCGTCTATCTCGAGCGTTTCATCCTTGATGCCGAAGAATATCCATTCCTCCCCCAGCCACGACCAGAGCCACGGAATCGAGGAGCGGTAGGCAGGAATGATGGAAGAAGAACAAGAGGGGCGGTAGTTGAATGGTCGCGGGTGCACATTGGCAGAACCAGGTGGTCAGTGTCATCAAAGAGGTCGCCAACGGTGATCTAGCGTATTGATGAGTGTAGCCGAGCAAAAAAAANCAGAGAAGAGAACTCACCGGGNCCCCGGTGAAATTTCAGCCTTCAAAATCTAAGGATGATATCGACGGCTTCGCCCGAGAGTCGCGGCCAGCGACATCGCCGGGGGAGAGAGCGAGAAAACCGGAGTTTGAGCGTTGCGTTCAAGCTCGAGTTTGCTAAACGTGCATTGTCGTTGATGATGGCGTTGAGGAAGGAAGCGAGCTCGTCGGTGGGAAAAAAAANCCATGAAAATGGTTGTCGGTCCGATTCGGAGTCAATATCAATAGTTGTTGGCCAATCAGACGCTGTCCCTGTGATGTCATACCCAGGGACACCTGCGGACAGACCATCCTGGATAGATACCTACAACGGCACAACGCCGCCAATATTCGAGCAGGGCGACGCAATTCATGGTGTGAGGGATGGACAGTATGTCCGTGAACTGCACAAGCAACCGACGTTTTAACAAGGGCAGATTTGAAGGCGACGGCGGTGGTAGCGTTGAACATGACGGAGTAGTGGGAGGGGTAGGCAAAAAGGGAGGTAGCTGGTGGCGGAGGATGAGGAGGTCGTCCTCGTAGTCGTTATCAAAGACCTGGGTCGAAGCACGAGGCCGAGGATTTAAGGTAATGTCTCCTTCGAAACCTAGTTCAACATGTGACATGTATTCGTTGCAGAGTCCATGTCCCAGGGGACAACATCGACGCGTAACCATCAGAATCGTGAAAGACAGTACGTAGCAGCGTCTGTTTCGCTGGAACCAGGGTCTTCATCGTCGTTTCCAACATGAACCTCCCCACCCACGTCCTCTAAGCTCTTCCCTTCCCATCCATGTCCCTCTTCCTCTGTCCTTCTAGCGTACTCCACGACCACGACCGCGCAGAGGGGGCATCCGCGTCCGTACCAAGTACGATAGCCATCGACCAGAGGAGGGCTGCGACGACGCGATAACCAATAATGACATGGTTTGAATAACGGAGATGTGACAGAGAGAAAGTCCTCATCCGCTCTGCTCCTCGGTCCAAAGGCATGGTGCTAACCTGGTTGTCGGGGACGACGTTGTGAGCGGCGGTAGTAAGGGATCGCGTGGTGGTGGGGTACAGGGCAATAGGCGAGTTCATGTTCGTGTTCGTGCGCCCAGTTGGAGGCGGGGAATCTGCTCTTTTCCTTGCCATTTTCATCGACCATCCGTCCACCTGAATACCCTCTATTTTTCCCCATATCCAACCGTCGAGCGGACCTCTCGCGACTTCAACACATACATCCAACCATCCGCAGACGGCAATGCGCCTCTTGAAGAGGGTAGAGATAGACGGTCTGGGGGGACACGACAGGAGGGGGAGGATGTTTGGATTTTGGCGCCGAGAGGTCGATGGTGTCCGTCCGTGCGCAAGATGAATGGGATGAGCGCGTCGTCAGTGGGATCTATGAGATACTGTCCAGAGGGGATGAGAGAAGAGGGAGACACAAGGAGACGTACTCGGTAAGGTGTCACATCGGAGCAGCGTTGCGAATAAGTGCAAATGGGAAGGTCATCAACAACAGCGACGGAATCTGCAGCCCCGTGTTCCCGAAGCACTAGCAGCGCGAAAACGAGGACTGACAATGGCGGTACCAGTGGCGGTTTCGCCGGGACTGGCACAATCTGTCATCTCGACCCACAATCTCTTTCCAGTCTTCATTGGGGTTTTATCATGAACCCAGCCGACGACATTCCGTTCCTTTGCTATCCATGTCCCCCCGCCTCCTCCTCCTCTGCTCCTTGTCCCCGTCGTCCATCTTTCTAGAGTCCTCTTCCAAGACACCAAACACCACCCCGCAGAGGGGGTATCCGCGTCTGTGCCGTGTACAACAGGGATAGGCAAGAGAGCAGCGATGACGGTGGTACTGACACCGATTCGATGAGAGAACCCATGATGAGACGGGTTAGGATGACGGGCATGTGACAGGGATGAGGTCCCCATGGATTTTGGCTGTGACGATGTGGGCAATGGCGGGCGATAAGGATAGAGTCGCTGGTGAAGGAGAAGGTAATGTCCATGATAGTCGATCCTGTTCGTTTTCGCAGTCGCTCGTTTTTCTCCTTCCCTCCGTCGATCGGCCACGTAACCCTACGATCTTCCCTGTCCATCCATATCCCAAGTTTCATATTATCGTAGAGACAACATTCAAGCTTGAAGAATGTGTCATGCTGTGGTAGCGTCAGCTGGGGGTGTCTGCGGAAGGGTGCGTGGGGGAGAGACCCGGCTCTGTGGTCGAACTTGGGAAGTCATGCATCCATGAGTTGACCTAGAGACGGCATCGAGTGAGCATGGATAGCAAAGTGGGGATAAATGGGGAGGGGGCAAGTAGAAAGCAAAAAGCAAGGGATCCAAGAATCTACCTCGCCAAAAGCGGCCCACCCATCTAGAAAGGACGACCTCATCCGTAGGCAATCGTGAAGACGTCGCTCCGTATCTAAACCTGCGTAGTTCTGGGCGGATAGGGTAGTTTGGAGATCTTTGGGACAACAATAAGTGAGAGGAGGGGAAAGAAAGGAAGAAAAAAGACGTACGTGCACTAGACACCAGTATTCCTAGAATCTTGATGCCGGCTAGTTAGCCACCATAGTACGGATCAGCCTCGGAGATTGAGTGTGTTCGCATCGACAACATAGGTACCTAAGCAGCGAAGGTGCAGTACTCAGTGCGCAGCGCGGGGAGGGAGAGGGAAATGATGTACGCATTCGTTGACGAGCTTCTCCAATTCGGTAACTTGTCGGTAACGTCGGTTCCCTTCTAAAGTATTGTATCCAAATATTCCAGAGGACACATTACTCTTCCCATTCCCCCGTCCCTCGTTTGACTTTACACATCGTCAACCATTCCATCATTCATTGTGCCGTCAAAACACGCCGCATCGAGGATCGGGGGCCTTGCGCCTTCAGTAGAGCCGTTAATTGTGGTGATCTGGGTTCTGCTCCAGATCGGCTAGCAGAGCGGAGGGCAAGCCAGACAGAACGAGGAGCGAAGGTCTGGTCACGGTCGATGCAAACAATGTGACTTAGCAAAACCGAGAGACCAAACCGCGAGAAACTTGCCTTTCTCACGACCCTTACTTACTTGTAACTTATCCACCGCGTCGACAATATTATCGGGTATTATTAATTTCTTTCACCTTCCCTTCCAACATCGGTTGGCTGCATCAAGCTTCGTTTGAACCAGTTCGGTCAAGTCGTTGTCGTTTTCTCGGGGAAGTCAACCAAGCCTATGCGATTTTTAGACTCAGAGTTTAGAGAACATTATCAAAAAACACTTCTTCGTCGCCCGCGACCATTACCACTACTCGACTTGAGTCAGCAGACAGACCGCACCGCAAGCTCAAGCTCAACGTTGGACGTTCAAACGTTCAACCCTCACTCTCTTGCCCCTTTGATACCTCAGCGCTCCTCTGATCCCTCGGCATTGAGGCAGTTTGCTCCCCAAATACGTCGCCTGTGTACCACTCCTCGGCCGACTCCTGCTCCCATCGTCGGGGCTTCAGGCCCAGGACTCATTGAAGGTTTCCTTGAGAAACTACGGTCTCCCTCGCCGTCAACTCTGTGACGCGCAAGATCACTCTAAACTTGGACCCAATTCTTGGTATCTCTTCAGCTTCAGGCATTATCCCTCTGCATTCGTGCTTGCCGACGTACTTACTCGGTGCACGTTCAGCCACAGCTCGCGGCGTCTGGAGTTTCAAATTAAAACACGGTATGACACAGTTGAAAAGCAGTACCTCCCGGAATGTACCACAGAGCCGTTTATCGCTACACCAATGGCCAACCGATGGCGTCAAGGTTCCATCCTTTCCCATTTTTGAAATGACCCATATCACTGGCTGTGCTCTCTCTCGCGTGGTGAGATTGCACAAACTTACAAAGAGACTAGTATTTTGTGTGTAAAACACAAAGGAAGGAAAGAAAGTTAGACTGCTAAGTTGATGGTCTGGTCATCATCCATATGGTGTTTGGGCTCTGTATGGGATCGTGCTTCAAGACATTGTACACTATAGTCTATTCCTGCTGGCGGGTTTGTATTTGGAAAGGGCTGTTTAATCATTGGGCTAGTAACATGTAGTTACTTGAAAACCCCTCTTCCCATGAATCATATATCCGTCCATAGCAAGGATAACATTGCAGCACAGAAGTAGCAAACTTGCGTCCAAGCCTCTCAAACTAGGGTGAAGTGTGGTCAAAACTTTGCTCGCAAGCCAGGAGGATGACTTACAGCGCGAAAGCTTTCCCGCTTACAGGAACAGTCAGGGTCTGGACAAAGTGCCCTGAAATGACAGTCTTGGCACTGTGTGAATACACTAGGGACTCGAGACACCTCCGTAGTCCCAGGGCGGACCACACCAGTGATATATTCCCGCTGGCTCTGATCAGCACTTATGACTTCTCCAAACTTCAGCATCTTGGGATCACCAGGGAGAGGGAGAGATGTGAAGAGGATATGGGTAGATATGTCCAATGAACCATCTTTGAGAAAATGCACAATCATTGGGTGCCCTTTTAGAGCTTGATGTTTTGGACAGAAATTCGACCTTGATGGGTTATAGATGATAAGGAATGAAAGTAACATGGTCTACATAAAATGATCAGTATACAGTTTGACCACAGGTCCTCTAAATGTTTCCTGTGTATGAAATGATGGACGCACAGTATGGCTAGGACAATCTGGCATGTTTCTTTTGAAAGTGACAGAGTTACACGCTTCATGACAGGCATTGCGGAGCTTGTTCATAGCTTGGCTGCGGCCTTGCATGTAATCAGGAGGTAGGCATACTTGAAGGAGTGAGACCAATGAATATGCGGCATCTTCCTCTCGAGATGTAGAACGATTTTTGGCCCATTTCAACACATCTTCCAAATTTGAAGGGGATGGCTTGTAATGGGAGTAAAGAAACACTTCATCAACACCTGATGGGTGGGAGTGGCAAAGAGTATAAATCATAAGTAATCTGCATTGAATTGGTTGGGGAAATTGAATCCTTACCAGCTATCTCCGCTATATGCCGTCTCAGCAAATGTCCCTCACATTGATCACTCTCAATGGAATCCTTGAGCAACGATGAGGTCCGAGTAATATCAAGCCTGAGCTTTGACACCCGCCTCCAGTCTCCATAGTAGAAGACCATGCATTCAGGGGCCAATAGTTCCTGCAATGTCCATCCACGGGTGAACCATGATGATGAAGTAAAGGACTCGCTGTCGAAAGCATCAGCAAGGTATACAATGCAGACCTTTGCCATCCTATACCACATATACATGGATTTGATGGAGTTCTCGAGCTCAGTATTGTCATCCCTGTCAATGCATGCACTATCCATCCAGACATATCGGCATCCATATATTGTGGAAGCCAGTGTGCAGAAATTCTCAAATTTCTGATTGGATGTTGGATGGGAGCCGTGGCTGAGAAGCTGATCATACGTCAGCTCGCCCTCCTTGTCCCAACGGTGAGAGAGGATGGCGTATGGTGCAGAGGAGTGTGATCCCATTGTGAAACATCGCTTCTCGGTGTCAAACAAATGAGTTGGATGCTGTATGGTCAGAAAGAGGGATATCAGACAAGGGTCAAGAGGGGGATAAGCTGGATTCTCACATAGAGAGAGAACCTGGACATGGTGGGTAACTCGGAAATTGTTTTGCTGATTATCGAGGGTTCCTGAACTTCATGACAGGCCTGACGGAGCCGGTCCAAGGCACTATTTCTGCCTTCGCCGTAGCACAGAAGGAGGCATACTTTGAGGAGCGAAACCAATGAATATGCAGTGTCTTCGGGGAGAGACGTACAACGGCCCTGGGCCCAAGTCAACACAGTTTCCAAATTTGAAGAGGATGGTGTATATCCGTAGGAGAGCAAAGATTCATCAACACCTGAGAGATGGATGTGGTGAAGTATATGAGCCGTCAGCGACCAGCGCAGAATTGAACAGGGATGGGCCATACCAGCTGCTTTCGCAATGCTCTGTTGCAGTGAGTCCCCAGGCTCAGTATGCTTGCCTTCACTACCATCTTCAAAGAAGCCTCGAGGCTCTGAGCTCCGGTAAATATCAAACTCTTGGTTTGATATGCGAGTCCAGTCTCCATAGTAGAAGACCACACGGTCAGGCGCCAATAGTTCCTGCAATGTCCATCCTCGCGTGAACCACGAGGCTGAAGGAAAAGACTGGCTGTCAAAAGCATCAGCAAGGTATACAATGCAGACCTTTGCCATCTTGTACCACCAAAACATAGATCGGATAGAGTACATGAGTTCGGCTGTGCTGTCCCGCTTGATACACACGCTATCCATCCAGACATATCGAAGTCCATATTTGGTCGAAGCCACTTCGCAGAACTTCTCGAATTTCGCATTGGGTGTCGGACGAGAACCGTAACTGAGAAGCTGATTGTACGTCAGCTCGTTCCCCTGGTCCCAGCGGTGAGAGAGGATGGCGTATTGGGTGAGGTAGTCGATATCCGTGATGAAACAGCGCTTCTCGGTATCGAATAATCGGCGTGGACGCTATGCCAACAGAAACAGAAACCTTCAGAAAAGAGACTGAGGGCAGGATTACAGGGAGGCTCACAAAGGGATCAGACATGGCGGGCGAGTTGGAGAGAGAGCTGTGAACATGTAGACGCCGATATATGCCTCGTCACGCCTTGGCTACACTGCCCCCGTGTCCGCCAATGGGCGAGTTTGCTTGATCAGCCGTGATTGAACAGAAGGCACCGCGAGAACCGCTATTGAGACATTCACATCATGCCGGTAAACGGAACAATGGGCTAAAGATATATATAATCATAGCCAGTAAAAGCGTGGGTTTGGGTTACGGTCAACATAACCAGTGAGATGAAGGGGTGAGACATTTGGTTGCGCACATGGATAAGTAACGAATTGGATAACAAAAGTACAGTGAAAGGACAAAGAACCGTGGCCAGCGACACAGCAACGCCGAGGTCTCCTGTAAGTTGGAGGAGGTTCTGAAACAGAGCTCGGGAGCATTTAGTTGTACCGCACAATCCATCGCTCTCTGAAAGAAATTCGCCTCGTACTACTGCCCATCCCAACACCAGTTTGGGGTTACCGATATGCGTGGTGCACACAAGCAGCGGCTAGGCGATGACGACGAGGAAGTAGGTAGTAGAGACAGCGCGCTGATGGGACGGAAACGCGAACGGAAGAACATGGCATAGGTGGGGGTTGAGCGTGGCGGAGAAACTGTCCATGCATACAGTTTCGGTTCGTTCTTCTTCGGCCCTAGCTTCGTCAACACCCCATCTCCATTCCTTTCCTCGTCGTCTTCTTCGTCTTCCATCTTCACCCAATTCGTTGACATGCTGTGCCGCGCTAGGGTATGATGCGGGATGCATGACCATCATGGTCAGCGACGCCAGGTACAACCGTCGTACGTTCATGCGGCCAAGGGCTCGCCGTGCGGCTTGTCGAACAGCGCTACCAGCACTAGCATCGTCGCGACCTGGACAGACAACAGCCTGTGTCTCTCAGATCCATTCCACACGTCCCTACCCACCATCTTCATCGTCATATCACCAACCAGCCATGCGCTTCCTACTCATCTACCTCTTCCTGCGATACACACACTTTCTCCTCCAGACCCTCAACTACCACCTCATTGAGGGAGGATGTACAGTGGGGNAAAGGACCCCGATAATGGTGGTCGATGTGATGAGACGCTGAAGCATCGAGTGGCTGGGGTGTCACTGGCTGCGATGGGGTATGCACATCCATCATCTGCTCGATTTTGGACATGTGTCATGACCTAGAATGTGTCCATAGCGGCGTTGAGTCAGTAAGACTACAGATGGAGGTGGTGCACCCTAAGGAGGAGCTCGAGGTCCAACCGCTAGCAAGGAGCTGGTGGAATCAAAATCCAGATTACGATGAACCCAACGATCTCCACGACGCGCAACAAGATTCTGTCGTGTTGACGGAAAACCGTGCGCATGGTATCACATCGTCTCCGGTGGGTTTCTTCGTCGTCTTTATCTTCATCCGATTCCTTCTTCAGTACTTGACCGTGTTGTTCTTCCCCCAACATCCACAGCGTTAAATCCAGGATGTATGTCCTATATACGAAGACCAACGAGGATGACGACCGGGTGAATCGCCCGGACGTCTGAGGGCTCAGGGAGGTGGGGAGGCACGACGGACGCCAGGTGAACATCGTGGTAGACGTAGTCAGGAAAAGAGCCCAGCCGCTCGGTGTCTTCGGTGGAGCATTTATCGAACTATACGTAAGGCAGTGACATTGGTGCCAGCTTCAGTGATCCCATGAACGGGAATGCCATAACCAGCGCCGGTTTCGCTGGTTGACAGTGGTGACCCTTTCAAACTTCCAAAGAATCCACAGGGGTACTGTTCGCGTGACAGAAGATAGGTGGAAGACCATACAACGGAGACGACCCAGTCATCTACGATCTTTTCGACTCGACGACGTGTAATGGCTTTCATGTGTACCTGAATGTCCGTGGCATCGTTGCGGTCGAACGGTATAGAGGAAAAGGGAGATGGCGCTGGCAGAGGTCATGGTGTTGGTGGTGGTCATGGTTGCGGGGACGAATAGGGAGCCTGTCCTCCCGTCCTTCCAAGTCTACGCAGAGATGAAAGCCGCAAAAGCGAAAGCTACCCGGTCGTCCACCTCAAGCGATGACGATAATGCCGTAGCACTTGAAGGGAAGGAGGTAGTAGCTTCCGATCCGCCGTAGCACTATTCATCGTCACAACCATCCATCTCCAGCCAAATTCCCTCAACACATCCCCGACCTCCCCATCCTCCCTATCCGACTTCTCCGCCATCTTCATCGTCGTCTTCATCGTCGTCTTCATCGTCTTCATCGTCTTCTCCAGCGCGAACCTCACCAACCATTGCCTTCCCCTCCCTACCCGTGTTCATCTTCCTTCCTCCGTCGATCATCGTTCTTGACGCGTAGGCTCCACGAATCCGACCACCACGCCAGATAGAGACCATCCACACTGTAGCCATGCGAAAGCGACGGCGGTGATGGTGCTTGGGTACTTCTCGGGGACCAGTAATGTGAAGAGTTCGTAATGGTGGAGAGGGGACCGTATGACGGCGACGATCTCCTCATCTGCCTGAATGAGTGCGGTTCGATGGGGTGGTGGCGACGTGACCAGTCGCGGTGAAGTTGATGGGGATGGTAGCGATAAAAGCGGTAGATTTGGCCGTGATCGCAGTCGCAGTCGTGGTCGTGGTCGTGATCGCAGTCGCAGTCGCAAGCAGGGAAGAGGTCGAACTTCCATCCATTCCATCCATTGAACTCAACACCTATGAAACCGATCGAAATCTAATGTTCGAGCCGTTCGTACAGGCGACGTTCGGAAAGGAACAACTTGGAGCATGTCGTAGGAACGGTGGCAGGCCGGGTGCGTATTTACGATCTTGGTTTTGAGTGGTAGATGCTGGCGTACTTGAGATAAGATAAGCTAAAGCAGCTCGAGTCAGCGGGGAAGATGAAGGGGAGGATGACAGGGAGGAGGGAAGCACGAATAAAACTGTTAATAAAAGACTTACCATTGTACCAGTAACCCGATGATTCCAAAAACTCGATACACGCGCAGAGAACCCCCTCCACAGCCAGCCAAAATGATCACTAGAGTCTTGGGGGACATGCTCGTGGATAGCAGCCCCATTGGCACCGACATGGGCACTGATACCAGTACCACCACTTGAGCGATATTCCTGATCATGGACCTCCATGATCGACGCAAACATCCGAACACCCATCTTTGAGGAGGCAGTAGAGAGGGGCTGCGGGAGACGCAACAGCGAAGGGTTGGAACACCGGAAGCTTGAGAAGACGGAGAGAGGGAGGGAGGCAGTTGCCAGTTGGTATGCGAGCGCTTGATGTGTATGTGGTCTGTGCGTAGAAAAGATGAACTTGTGTTCTGCCTATCCTCTCTGCCCACTTTTTCCCGTCAACCGTGGCATCTTCATCATCTTCGTCATTTCCAGAACTAACCTCCCCTGTGCCTTCCCCTCGTACCCATCCTACTCATCCCATCCTCCAGCGTTCCTCTGCCCTTCAAGAACCTAATCACCACTCCACAAAAGCGAACGTGCGCGCTCGGACATAGCACGACGGCCATGCGCTAGAGGACGGCAGCGACTGCGAAGATACTTGGGTGCTGCTTGGAGACCAATGACGCGATGGCTATAGGACGGTGACGGTCTCTTCATGGTCTCGACTCTATGCCGTTCGATGGGGTGAACGTCCTCGGCGACGTTGGCGTCAGGATAGGGAGGAAAGCAGTGGTGGTGACGGTGGTGTAAAAGGACACGATCGTCGTGGTGGTGGTGGTGGTGGTTATCGCGGCCGAAAGCAGGGAACTCATCTCCCTACTTCCCATCCGACCGCATCATCCATCAACGTCGCCACCTCCGGAAATCAGGTGGTCCCATATTCGACCGACTGGTACAAGCAACGTTCGGGATGGATTGACTTGATGCGTGTGGTAGAGATCTTCGTAGACAAGGTGCGTATTTGCCGTCGTGCGATTTGAGCGACAGCTATATGGTTCAGCGTGCTCGAGGTTTGATGACCTAGGTTGGCTTGTATTAGCGGGGGTACTGGAGGGGAGGATGACAAAGAAGGGAGCGAACGGTGGAGAGCCACAAGTAAACCAAAGTCATCACCAAGACCAAGGGGGACATGGCTCGTGGTTATCAACCCCAGCATCGACACGGAATACTTGGGCTTTTCCTTCCCCGCCGATCTTGAGGGGGAGTNAGAGAGAGACGGTCGGTAGGAGACGGAAGAGCGGAGAGATTTGAAAGTGGAGGCTTGAACTTGAAGAGCTCGACGAGATGGAGGGGGAGAAAGACTGGCTGCTGGCGCTTGGTAGGTGGTCCGTGCACAGAATGGATGAAGAACGCGTGTGGTTGCTAGGACCTGTTGGACAATGTTCAGAGGGAAGGGAGAAGAGAGCAAGAGAAGAAACGCACATCCAACAGCGACGCTCGTTGATCTCGAGCATTCCATCATTGATGTCAACTTGAGTGAAATATTGGAGGTTGATCTACGCAGCAACAGTCAGAGGGCAGAGTGGAGATGGAAGGGGAAGAGAAAACGTACATGGAAGAAACGATCGACTTCGAGCCGACAATTTTCTCTCTTCTATCGGGTTAGAATGATTCGAAAGAAAGCCAGAAAAAAAATTGCCGCAGATATCCTTCATCATCTACCACATCAGCTACGCTCTATTCCTTCTCTACCCACCACCAAAAACCGTGGGGATCTTGAAAATTGTCGTCCACGGACAGGCTGCGCGAGTTCGGTTGGCAGGCGAGGTATTAATGACGCGTAATCGGAGGAATTATCCGCCGAAGAGGGCTAAGAAGATGTTTGCTATCGAGTCCAGAGGGTCGCTATTCTCCGTCGATAGTCGTTTGGGACGTTCAGGACCATTAGGTCAAGTACTTAAGAGAGGATACAATTTTTGTGACTTACCAAAGCGACTTGGTTGACCGTGTGAGGGATCAAATTCTCACGGAGACTTATCACTAAGAATGAATTTATCGTTTATTTCTGTCACCGACTTCTGCCTCAGCTCCGTCATGCATCGTGCATCAACATTTCGACGCCCAAAATTTCAACCTCCAGTGAGAGACCGACGGCACCTCCATGCATTCACGCTTCAGGCTCAGGATCTAACGTCTAGAGTATCCCTCTACAGTATGGATTGGGAAGGCCGAGGCTTGTCATCGATCCCGCAACCACAAAAATTTCTACTTGAAAATCATTTTGACAATCGACCCGCCCCCGAACAGCCTTGCTCTACGCTACTTCCATGGACTTTCGAAGTCTCTTTACCCTCAACAATGCATGCATCGAGCGCATCAGGCTCGACCCTTCGATTCGTCTGGGACCCAAATAAAACTACGGAGAGGAAGTGCTCTTCGGTTCCCCCATCTCCCTCACACCACCGTTATTGAAATTTCTCTTCCTGAGAGTGGTACAATTCTACGAGCTGTGCTCCCCGAATTTTTCATCCGTTCATCCAGCTCGAAACATCCACAACTCCCCAGTTCTCCTCGCCTGATTCACCCAGTCTTCTATTTATTCCCAATGTCTCCTCTCCACACTCTCTTTTCTCCTTTTGTTTTTCATCCGTCTGGACTCTGTTTTGGGACTTCTGTCGACTCGATCAACGACGACTCTGGTCCTTAGTATGCTGCTCAGCATGGCCGACGCTGCCGCTGTCCCTGCTGTCTTTCGATGAGGAATAATCTTCGTATCTGACTCTATAACAACACCATACTCCACAGCGTCACGATCTATACGACAACTTCCGAGCACTCCACTCAGGCTCTTTAACGTCCAAGTTGACCGTTGAACCCCTTTATCCCTCGCCAAATACTCCTCAAGCTACGGTTCTATTTTGAGTCAACCCCCCCGAGTCAGATGGCTCCAACGACTTCGATCTCGCAGTCTTCTAATCATTGTTCTCAAGGGACCGTATTTCATCGTTGCATGATCGCTGCTCGGCCATATCACGCCCCAACCCCCGTTAACATTCTCTTGAACTCTTGTAAATACACGGATTAAGTGCAGGCAAATGATCCACATCTAACGGTGAACCGAAGCCTAACTGTACTCTATGTAGATCAGATACTGATACTCTATCGTTTCCAGAAACGGAGCCGGGGCGGTTGCGAGCTTCATCCTTAGCATCTCTCCCGAAAAACTCAAACAAGTTTCGCTGTGTACGTCTTCGTTGTTAGATATCATGTTGATGTGTTATTGACTGAAGATCAGTGTGCGTAATAGGATATCGAAGGTACGAACGCGCATGGAGACAGGCTGGTCCAAGGCCGGCTACTGTAGAGCTTCAAGCTCAAGTTGCAGGAGATGCGAGGGAGGGTGGAGGTGCAGTTGGGCTCGAAACAGCTTCGACGCCGTCACCTTGCCGCGTTCCGTAGTAGAGTATCCTATCCGGCGAAACTTACGGTAAACGTCCTGATAACGAGCCCTGGGTGAGACGGAAAAGATCTTCAGCGACGCATGAGAGAAGCTCTAGGATACTTGCTCGCTGGGGGCTTGGGACCCCAGCTCCTTAATGGCTTCTCCTGAATGTCCTCATTTCGCGGGCCACACGTGGTATGACAGCTTGTTTCCTCGCTCCCTCCCAACCCCCACCAATGGACGCCACACAAGCCAATAACCTCGTCGCACCTATATCCAGTCTCCCTCCAGAGCTCCTCTCCCAAATCTTCCTCCTACTATTGCGCGAAAATCATTATGACGACCACCTCCACATTTGCCTAGTCTGTAAATCGTGGCTTCCGAGTGCTCGAGCCGCGCTGTATCGATCCGTCACACTTTCCGCCTATGAAGCCTTTGATTTCGCCCGAACAATTGAAGCGAACCAAGCATTAGCAGCGCTTGTCAGACATCTCACGATCCATCGCACAACAATCTCGTCGGAAGCTGGGATTCTTAAATTTTTGCCTGTGTTATCGCACCACCACGAAACACTTCAGTTGCTCACCCTTCACGCTTCGTCCATCATCGAGCCCGAGCACCACGCTGAAATCGTCAAATCGCTTCCCTTTCTCCGACACCTTGCCGTTGACACCTGTCTCTTCGAGAGTATACACGCGATGAAGGGATTCATTTCCTCGTTCGTTCATCCGCACCGCTTGGATGTTAACCAAGAGCTTGGCGGAGACTCAAGAGATGAATGGTACACCGAAGCAACTTCAGGCATCTCCTCTGAGCTTCCTCCCGCCATTCGGAGCCTTGAATTTAATGTCAATGGTCCTACAACGCTAGGAGACCTCCTGGAATGGCTACATCAGCGTCCAGGTACTGCCCTGCCCATTCATCACTTCTCTGTCCAAATGGGAACGGAGCATCATGGACCATTACTCAGATCTCTCTTGCGATCATTTGTTATGGAGCTCACATCTCTGAACTTGGAATATAGTTGGCCGACTGGTATGTGAACACTGGGATTACCCCTCATCCTGATTTTTCACGCACATCTTAGGACTACCGAGGTTCGACCTCAGCGCAAATACTTGTTTGCGCTCCCTGTCAATCAAGATGCTGACCATATGAAAGAGCACTTCTCCACAGTCATCAGCACACTTTCATCGCAATCACTACAAACCGTGCGGTTTGACGTCAGAGTCCGGAGACCTGCTTCCCCTCAGGATGACTTCATGGATTGGGGTGTGTTGGATGAAGCGGCGGGAAACGCGCACATATGGGTCACCATCCAGTGTAGTCGGAAGAGGAAGATGAAGATTGCGGGGGTGAAAGAAGAAATCCTACGTAGAATGCCTCTGCATTGTGCCCAGGGCAAGCTAGAGTGTACAGTATCGATAATTTGTCGTTAACCGCTCGCTTTCTCCTAACCTCGAACTGGTCATTTGTAAGTTTGAAGTATGAATTCGAGTAGCAGTCACGCTTACCGTCTATGCTACGCGAGTCTCTTTGTCTTTCGTTGGGATGGCTCTTCGTTGTGAGGCATGACGGAGCAAGCTACTTAACCAACGCAGAGTAAACATCTCAGGTTACAAACATCAGAATTCCCCTGTTTTCAACGCTCCTGGATGACCCTATTTCCCGCCAACGCGCGATTATCGATCGCGCCTTCTTAGTTTCCTGCCAAAAACTCGAATGGACGCCACATCGACCGTCACAGAATCCAGAGCAATATCCAAGCTTCCATCAGAAATCGTCTCGCACATCTTTCTTTACCTATCAGGTGGATTCCGTCTATATGACATTATTCGTCTCTGTCAAGTCTGCAGAGTTTGGCTCCCCATCGCACAGACAATCCTATACCGATCTGTGACCATATACAATTCGAAGATCCGTGTGTTCACCAGATCTATGGAGGAGAACGAATATCTCGCACCACTCATCAAGCATCTTGCTCTTGATCGTAGTAACACCCGGACGGATTGGCTTTATATCAACAGAATCCTCCGCGTGTTATCGCCTCACAAGGCACTCCGCTCGTTCCATCTTCCTGCGACTACGCGCATCAGTCCAAAAGATATTGAAGTTATCCAATCAGTATCATTGCTTTCCTTCCTCGGCCACCTTGACGTCGATATCAACATCTTCTCAAGTTTACACGCGATTAAACAATTCATCGCGTCGTTTCCCCAGATACACACCCTCGATGTCAATGACGAGTTTGGTCGAGACGTGGAGGGAGAGTGGTTTGATGAATCGGCCTCGGATGCGCCGATAGAGTTTCCACCGTCCATTCGGAGACTATGATATCACCTCGGTGCACGCCAATTCCTGGAAGCGTTCCTGCGGTGGGTACCTTGCCATCCAGAGGTTATTCAAAGCTTCGATGTCACAATCAGTCCCTGGAATGATCAAGCACCGCTAGGACTGACATTGCGGTCGTTTGGAGCCGCGCTCAGGTCTCTGAGAATAGTCTATTCGTGGCGGGCTGGTGCGTGAACAGCCTATACTCGACTAACAAATCACGATAGGGCTTACTCGAGCTCATACACATTTTTAGAGCTTCCCAGCGTCGACCTTTGTGAAAACACAAATCTACACTCCCTAATGATTACGGTCGAACCGCATGATCAACTCGCCGCCACGATGAACGAGTATCTTTCTACCGTCCTCAAATCAATATCGTCGACGTCATTAGAAATCGTGGAATTCAATCTTGAGCTCGACAGCTCGATGTCCCCTCACTATGATTTCATGGATTGGGGAGTTCTGGATGAAGCTGTTGGGAATGCATATGTTCGAGTTTCCGTGTTGTGCAGGGAGACGAGTCAAATAGCAGGCGTAGAGGAAGGAATCGTAGGTCAGATGCCTCAGCATCGTGGAAAGCTTTCCTGTAGCGTATCGGCCGCTTTCCCGTGACTATGCCCTTGTGGCCCTATCATACGAATCTTAGCTGTCTTGAAGAGACCGAGAAGACCACACACGGTACAAGGCGTCGGAGCGACGGAAGTGGAAATCAGAAAATACTTGAGGAAACTTGGACGATGAGTGTAGAAATAGCCGAGTTTTCTCTGTAAGAGAACAGCCGAGATCGAAGCCGAGGACGTGGCCAAGACTCAAGAGTTTCATGTCTACATACTCTATCATGAAACAAGAGAGTGTAGGAATGTCCGTAACTTTGATGGCACATAGCAACAAGCTTTACAATACTGAAGTACACCGTCCACAGCACCGAGGTGTTCTCTACGTCCAACAAGGTACACCGGAAACTCGGGAATCCGACCGTCTCTTTCATAGAAGGGAGATTGTTGGTGCCGTCGCTGATAATCATTGTTATCTTCAACGTCATACTCAACCTGCCAATCTTTCACCAAGGATGTTCCGGGTGGAAATGGTACCGACGTGTAGAGGAGAAAGGAGCCGTACTTGGAGAGGGACTTCCGTTTCCCCTCCGTTTCAAGACAAAGAAGGATTGGGTGTCCACCCATGGCTTTGTGCTTTGGGCAGAGCCGCTTCTTATCGTCGTCGGCACTTGTAATCTAAAGTTAAGTCGAATGAGCTCGCTTCGAATACAGAGAGATCGACATAGGCACCTTGTAATACTCCTTGTTATTCTCTGGCATCCGGTCATATATGTCAATGTGTCGAAAGGTAGATGGGAGCGGATGACATGCGTGATGAAGACGATCCATGGCTCGTTCCTTTCCCTCCCCATAATTTGGAGGAAGACAGATAGACAGGAGTGATACAAGTGAATATGCGGCGTCCTCTGGACGAGTGGTTTGACGCTTTTCGGCCCACAAACAGACAATGCGGAGATTCTGCATGGCAGGTGTGTAAAATTTATCGAGGAATTGTGTTGATTCACCCCACCGATCATTTGCGAGACCTGCGGAGTGTCGTATGCATAGGATTTAAGAGCGGCGCCCGATCGTTATAGAGTACTTTAGAAGATACTCACCGGCGGCGGTCATGATGAGATCTCGAAGTTTCGTCCCTTCCTCTCCTTCGTCAAAGTCCCCTTCTCCATACGAACCGTCATCGTATGCGCTTTCGTCATCATGGATAAAATAGTCACCCTGACGGATAACATCAAACCTCGCCACCAACGAAACCCTCGTCCAATCCCCAAAGTAAAACACCATCCTCCTCGGTGCCAAGAACTCCTGGAGCGTCCATCCTCTCGTGAACCACGAGGACTGTGAGATTTCCTCGATCGAGAACGCGTCAGCCAGGTGAATGATGCAGACTTTCGCGTTTTGATACCACGAGAACATGGATTGGATAGATTTATCTAGTTCCTCTTCGTCGGTCTGATCGATGCATGCGCTATCCACCCAGATGTATTGACAGCCGTAGACTTCGGCGGCTAGGCAGAACCCATCGAATTTGTGGTAAGAAGCGAGGCTTTGATTGTACGTCCCATTCGCAAGGTCGCGGTAGGAGATTTCGTTATCGGACCATCGATGCGAAAGGATGGCATAATCCTTCCTCAGCGCGTGAGTGAACTGCTGCGTTTTGACGTTGAATAGCCGGGTAGGATAAAGGTGTCTATCCTGAGGAATGATTCATTGAAAATTGCATGTTAGACGCATTAACTCCAATTTCGGGCTGTGATACCTACAGTGGTCGATTTGTCTGTGTTCATGGTAGGTCAATGGTACTCTTGCTAGACGTGCGAAATCCAGGAGCTAACCAAGACTGTTGCATCATATCCCGGCCCGTGTGTTCCAGACTGATGAACCGACACCCATTTTGAGCCTCCCATCGATTCAGCCCATATGGAGTATAATCTAACCCGCCATGTTCGTTTCCACCATTAGCCATTTGGAATACAGCACTCGTTAACGCACCGTGAGGCCCGTACCACAACCGTATAAATAAACTTCGAATCTCAGACACTTGTCTTTGCTCGTCTATCTCTTCGACGTTCGTCCGATTTTGAAGACGCTCACAGATATGGAAACGACACTGTGATTGAGAAGAACGGGGAGATCTGGGTGACGGTTAAGCTGAGTGGCCAGGAGGAGCTTTTCAGATAAACTTCGCGCGTATCAAGCCTGTAGGTGTGTTTCGGTTGACCGTTAGGTATGGATCTTTCGCCCGTCCTCTAGTTTGGTACTCACCAGGACTCAAGACAATTTTAACAGTGTGATATGGTCAATCAGTGATCATGGCCTACTTTAACAAGGAGGTAGTCGGTAGTCCGCGTGAGATGATGATAAGGGTGTACACAGTCAGTCCACTAGGGACGGCTGGAGTCAAGTTCGCGTTACAGCCCTGGCACTAACACTACAGAAGCCAAGCGATACGTTAGCTTGCTAGTGCGGTAGCGAGCTTCAGAGGGTACAGACTGTCAACATGAACGACGGAAAAGCCTGAGCGACAAGAGAGGTAGGCGCGGATGTGATAGTAGAGACATTGAGTTGTCTGTGCAATCGGGCGTTGTGAGAGATGCAGATGGCTACTCCAGGGTAGAAAACTTGTTCCTCATCGAAGGTCGAACGGGCCCGGGGCGGTGGAAGTGGTAGTAAGCGGAATAGGCGGCACCCGAGCAGTGAATAATTGTCTCAGGTTCGGTCCAGAACGAGATGGAGTTGAGCCTTCGAGAAACGAGAACAGGGAAGGAGATATGAGAGAGAGGAGAGAGGTAAGATTGAGGAGAAAGAAGGCATAGAACGTTGAGAGGGGACCGAGAGGAGACCTGCGAGATTGTGGATGTTCCAAGCCGGATTCACGGACCAAAATGCGGGGAGCGCCGCTGGTGGAGTCGTATCGTTTACAAAAGAACAGAGATGAGCGACACTGAGAAGGAGCTGATGGAACGAAAGAGCGCTTCCTCTTCTCCGTGGTTCTATCCTGGTTGTAGACGAATCGAAGGGTCGAGCTTGATACGCTCGACGCATGCATAATTGAGGGTTAAGAAACTTCGAAAGTCCATGGAAGCAACGTAGAACAAGGTTTCCCGACGGCCGAACGATTGTCAAAATGATTTTCTCGCAGAAAAGTTGGTGGTTGCGGGATCGACGACCAGCCTCGGCCTTCCGAATCCACACCGTAGAAGTTTAGACGTTAGATCCTGAGCCCGAAGCGTAAATGTATGAACGTGCCATCGCTTTCTCACTGGGAGTTAGAATTTCGTGGGTTGAAATGTTGATGCACGATGCATGACGGAGCTGAGGGAGAAGTCGGTGACAGAAATAAAGAACTGGGCCTAAATCCATTCTTAGTGATAAGCTTCCGTGAGAATTTGATGTGTCCCACGGTCTACAAAGGCAGCTTGCTAAGTCACGAAAATTGTAGGCTTGTCCCCAACTTGACCTGATGGTCCTGGACGCCCCAACCGACTATCGAAGGAGAAGAGCGACCCTCTGGACTCGATACCGAACATCCACTTGACCCTCTCCGGCGGATAACTGCTACGATGACGCGTCGTCTGCCAACCAAACCCTCGCAGCCTAAGCCTGTCCCCGTGGACCACAATTTTCAAGATCCCCTCGTTTTTGGTAGTGGGTAAAGGAGGAATAGGATGTAGCTGATGTGGTAGACGATGCTTTGTAGGGAGACGAGTCAGATGGCGGGCGTAGAAGAGGGGATCGTTGCTCGTTTGCCGCCGCACCGTGGAAAGCTTTCTTTTAGCGTATCGGCCGCTTTCGCATGATTACGCGATTGAAGGCCAAGTCTTGAAAGTTCCATGTCTACACATCATCGAATCACAAAGCGTAAGAATGGGTCTTCGCAGTATCTTCAGAATCGGAAAGGCAAGTCTACAAAGTCATGGACAAGTGGGAGGTCATGGGAAAGTGGACGATATGAAAAACTGGAAACGGCGCTGCCCAAGATGCTGGGGCATCTGAGCAGTGATTCCCTTTTCTAAACCCACTATCGTACGCCTATAACTACACGACACAAAAATTTGGACAATTGCGCTCCCCGCAGCTTTATCCAACAAACCCCAGTCCATGAAATCATATCCACGGGATAGCATGAAGACGTCAAACTCCACGCATGCTAATGATGGCGACGCAAGCGTTCTGAACAGCGTTGAAAAGTACACTTTCATTCCGCGGGCGTATTCTGCCAAGAACGCCGTCGTAATCACGAGGGTGCGTAGATTTGTATTGGCACTGAGGTCGAGGAATGGTGGCTCTAAAAATGTGTGTGCGCGTTTGAGCACAGATTGTCAGAGGTGTCTGTTGGGAGAACATACGGGTTGGGCCTTGACAAATCAATCTCAGAGAGGTAAGCACTGTCCCGAATGAGCGCAACGTAGATCCTAGCATTGGTCCACGGTTTGAATTCCTGATCGTGACAGTGAAGCTTTGAATCTGGTCCTGATAACGAGGTATCCACTGCAGGCAGGCGTCCAGCAATTGTTGAGAAACGATACAATACCCAAGGGTACGAATGGTGGGTGGAAACGGGATTGGTACATCCGAAGCGGGTTCCTTGAACCACCCATCCGCCATTTTTGGATTGCATCGATTGGTAATGTTTAAGGTGTGTAGATTGGGGAAAGATGTGATAAATCGTTTCATGGCGGGTAAATTTTCGAAGAAATCGACGTCGACGTCGAGACGGCCGAGAAAGGACAGCAATGGAACTGATTTGATGAATTGAGTCCGTTCCTGCTTGATGTATTTAAAGAAAGGAATGGTTAATGAGAGGAGTGTTTGGTGCGGCGATAACACTTGAAGGATGTGGTGTACGGAAACCCAATCCGACCGGTGACCCCAGGGACCGAGCTCAAGGGTGAGATGTTTGACCAGGGGTGCAAGATGGGCATTCTCCGCGATTGTGGTGACGAATTCGCGAATCGTCAAGCTGAAAAGGGTGACGGATCGGTAAAGATTTGCTTGCGCGATGGGAAGCCACGATTTGCAGACGTGACAAAGCTGAATTACATCGCTTGGATCGGCTGCATCGAATGGGTATGGAATGACTTGCGAGAGGACCTCTGGAGGCAGCTTGAATATCCCCGCTGATTGAGGGACAGTCGATGCGGCGAGCATTGTCACTGGCAGGCGGAAACAAGTGGAGACGGCAAGGATTCCTGAAGGAAGCCGGCAATCGCCGCATATTGGCCGAGACACCGGGCTATGTATAGGGGAGCAATAAAGGGGGTGGATGTTGAGTATGGGACGCGGACGATGTGGTCGGTGGATACCAGGCACGATCGCTGGAGCTGAGATGGAATGTTTCCATATCTCGGGATGTAATGTACGTATCATTGAATGGGGGAGTGTAAGAATTTATGCAGGTTTCACAGAAAGGTCTACCGGAACCACAGTAATCCGGCCATCTCTTTGAGTGAAAGTGAAAAAAGATTGTTGTTGCCATCGCTGATAATCATTTTTGTCTTCAACATAATACTCTAGAGTACTGAGCCCGCCGATCTTTTACCACAGATGTTCCAGGTGGAAACGCTAACGACGTGTAGAGTAAAATGAAGCGACCTTGGAGGTTGATGTCCGTTTCCCCTCCGTCTCAAAACGAAGAAGTACTGGGCGTCTTCCCTTGTACCTGTGTCTCGCGCAGAATCTTCTGGGCCACCATCAGCCATTTGGAATTTAACACTAGTCCACGCATTGTGACAGTACCGCGACAATATCAATAAACTTTGAAATACAGACAGCCTCTTTCCTTGCTCGGGCTAGTATATTCTCTCCGTCCGCAGTATGAGTAAAATTTGAATAGTCTTGATGAGGTCGACCGCTGGAGCAAGAAGAACGAGAAATTCTCAGTAATGGTTAAGCCGGGAGGAGGGGATAATAAGTGGAAGAGAAGAACGTGTAATACACACCATGGAGGACAGTAATGGTGACAAAGAGGGCGTTGAAGATGAATTTCACGCGTACCAACCCTGCAGCTGGGGCTTGATTAACCGTTGAATGCGGATCTTGCGCTGTAAGGAAGGCCGTTCTTTGAGGCCCTGCTGAGAAAAACGATTGGTAGGTTGCGAAACCTAGGACACCCAGCCATCTACCTCTGCGGTTGATTCAGAATGCTTTCTAGCTCATTGGAGCATGCATCACAACACGAGGGCTGCGAGTATTCTGGGGGCAAGCAAGTGGTCGGTTGTCGGTATGAAATGATGAGATTCGTCTACGCAGTGAGTCCAGGACCATTTGGTACGCCTGGATTCAGCTTCGTGTTCCAGCGGTAGCGTTACACAGGAGAAATCGAGCACTGCGTCTGCGTTGTTTTATGCACCGGATTATCTAGGGCAGAGGGCAAATACAAACGGGCGAAAATTCTGAGACGCATACTTGCTAGAATGGTGACATTTTCAGAAGGCCAGAGCCAACCAACGCTATCAGGGAGACCATGGGGGAAGAGTGATATACATTTGCCTCCTTCTTAAGAGTTTTAATGAGGGCCAGACGAATCGGAGGGACGAATTTGATGAGTCCGATGGATGTATGAGTGAGAAGGAAGAGACGTCGAGAGCGTATTCGAGAAACGGAGAACTTGGAGTCGTCTTTCGGGTGGAACGATCGTCGAAATTTGGTCGAAATGATGCATCATGCATATGTTGGGCAGGACAGCTGGCGGTGATGGGATCGAAGTGCCCCGTCTAGGCCGTAGAAAAGGAGTGTCCAGGGAGAGTACATTGCATGAATGACCCAAGGAAGAAGCGAAAAATGATATTAATAATGCATTCTCGGAAGGGATAAGCCATTGTGAGAATCAGAGTTGTCCCACGGTTTACCAAGACGGATTGCTAAGTCACGAAAATTGAATTCTCCCTCTCCAACTTGTCCCAATGCTCCTCAACGTCCCAAACGACTATGGAAGAGGAAGAGCGACACCACCGAATACCTTCTTGACCCTTTTGGATAGATAATGCCTATGATTACGCGTCTCTCCTGCGCCTGCCAGTTTATCCGTTTCATCGACCATGGATAACCGTCGACAATGTACAAGACCCACGACCACCAACCATCTCTGGTACTGGGTAGGGAAGGAATAGGATGTGGTGGCTGCGGTGAATGATGAAGGCAATGCCGGAGCTGGTTTCCGTGTCGATGAATGCCGTTCCGAAGGATCTGCGGCGATTGCTTCCGGCTGTCTTTCTGTCCTCAGTGCTTTGCCAACCATCGGTCCAATCGTTCAAACCAGCAGAGAGAAGATTGTGGGCTCGAAGCCGCTTGTTTCTGCCATGTACGTCTCTTCCCCTTCCATCTCGATCTGCTCTCTGACTGTTGCTGCTCTGATAGCACTCCAATGGTTCGCTCAAATCGGCCACATCCATTTACCACCTCGCACTCTCTCTGGCCCGTCCCTTTTCTTCTATCTCCTTCCACTTCCCAGTGTACCGGTCCTCGATTCCGTGGGCTCTGGTCGTGAATGGCGGGAGGAATAGGTAATGGTTGACCACAATTGGGGAATGACTGAGGTGGACTTGGAAGCAAATGGAGCCGTGCGTGAAGTCGCTGCTGGTGCTGAGGCGGTCCTTGCGACACAGGACGCAGCTAAGCCGTGTTGCGTACGTCTCTTCTCATTCTCTCTTCCCTCTTCCCTCTGAACATTATCCCATAGGTCCCAACAACGGCGCGTTCTCCATCCACTCTGTGCGCGACCATCTAACAAGCTCCCTCTCTTCAAGCTTTCTCAGCGACTACCTTTTTATTCCTCCGTTCTTACATCTCCCACGGACCCTCTCTATACTCCCTCTTCAGGATGGGCTTGGGATGGGCGCTGTCGTCTGTGGTTGGTCGGATGTATGCATCCACAATGGAAGGTCAGGAAAATCTTCGATCGCCACGAATATTCGCTCAAGTGCTGATGCTGGTGCCAGTACCCGTGTCGGTGCTAATGCTAGTATCCACGAAGCTGTCGCCTTTTGGCTCTAGTGATGGTCATGGTCGAGTTACGGAAGGAATCGTCTGCGCTGGTACCGAGTCCTGGTACATCGGTAACCGGTAAGTCATTTATTCATGTCTTCCCCCTTCCCTCTACCTTTCTCCACCCTTTTCTGTTGTCGCTGTTTGCTCGCACCTTCCCCTCCAATATCCCCGCCAACTCAAGCCCCTCTAGGCTACCTGATTCAAATTCCACGACGCCAAATGCGCACCTTGTCTGCAAGCTTCCCAACTACGTCCATCAAGTCGTTCCTTCCTTAAAGTCGCCGCTGCGAAAGGCCAGTACATTGGATTTGGCTGAGTGGTGGAGGCGGCGAGGTCGATGGATGGCGGTGTAGGACGGGAAGCTCGGGGACTGACTCCCTGCTTGCGGTCGCGATAACGACCACGATCACGATCACGACCGTGTCCTTTCACATTACCGTCACTACCACCGCTTTCCTCTCCATCCTCACTGCCTGCGTCTCCGAGGACGTTAAAGTTGCTATCACCCCATCGAACCCCATTCAGTCAGGCAGACGAGGCGGTCCTCTCCGTCGGATCCGTATGGTCCTCTGTACACCCGTTCCCATACTTCTCGAATCAATCGTATCGTTGGTCCCCGAACAGCACACAAGGATCACCGCCGTCGCTGGCGCACGGATACAGCTTGGATGGTCTCTGCGTGGGGTGGCGGTTGGGTTCTTGAAGGCAAAGGAACTATGGAGGAAGAAGAAGATACGATGGGTAGGGAAGGTAGGAAGAAGGGCGGAGGTTACTTTTGGAGATGACGAAGACGATGAAGACAACACGTTTGGTGGGGAAAAGTTGGCGGAGAGGATAGGCAGGCAGAACACAGGTCCATCGTTTCTGCGCACGGACCACATACACATCGAGCGCTCGCAGTCAGACTGCCTCCTTCCCTCTCCGTCTTTTCAAGCTTCGGATGTTCCAAAACTTCGCTGTTGCGCCCTCCACAGACCCTCTCTCTACTCCCTCTCCACCTGTGGGCGCTCGGATGTTTGCGTCGATCATGGAAGTCATTGATCAGGAAGCCCGAGCCTTCACTCAGGTGGTGGTACTGCCACTGGTATTGACGTCGGTGCCAATGTGGCTAGTATCCACGAGCGCGTCCTCTATGGCTTTAGTGATGATCTTCGCTAGCTGCGGAGGGAAGTTTCTGCGCGTGTATCGAGTTTTTGATTCATCGGGTAATTGGTGCCCGGTAAGCCTTTTATCCATGTCTTCCCTCCTTCCCTCCTTCCCTCCTTCCCTCCTCCCTGCTCCTTTCTCCGCCCTTCGCTCTGTTCCCTGTCATCCTCCCCTCCATCATGATCATCCTCGCTGACTCGAACCGCTCCAGGCTATCCAACCTCAAGTACCCCGATATCCGCCACTCAAATTCGAAGATTGCAAATACGCACCCGGGCTGCCAACGGACCTGTTCCCTGCTAGCGGCCGCAATCACAATCACGACCACGGCCAAATCTACCACTTTTATCACCATCATTACCTTCAACTTCACCGCGACTGGTCACGTCGCCACCACCCCATCGAATGATATTCAGTCCGGCAGATGAGGAGGTCGACATCGTCGTATATCCCGGCTCGTACGCATGTCCTCCATATCGAAGCCATCCCGTAATTGGTCCCCGAGCAGCATGGAAGTATCACCGCTGTCGCTTTCGCATGGCTACAGTGTAGATGGTCTCTGTGTGGGGTGGTAGTTGGGTTCGTGAGGCGTCAGGAATGACGCATGATGGTCGACGGTGGAAGCTGAGGATGGGAAAGAGGAGGATGAACACGGGTAGGAAGGGGAAGGGGAATGGTCGTTGCGGCTCGCTCAGGATACGAAGAAGACAAAGAAGATGGTGGAGAAATTGGATGGGGAGGATAGGAATGTGTCGCAGGAACTGGGGATGACCCAGATGACAAATACATGCTACAGCGGATCGGAAGCTATTGGCTCCCTTCCTGCTCCGCTATTATCGTCATCGCTTGAGGTGGACGACGGGTAGCTTTCGCTTTTGCGGCTTTCATCTCTGCGTAGACTTGGAAGGACGGAAGGACCGGCTCCCTATCCGTCCCCGCGACCTTAACCACCACCACGACCTCTTCCAGCGTCGCTTTCCTATTGTCGTCTCCGTCTCTGTCGCATGCGTGTATCTTCTTGTCGCACGGACGGTTAACCATCCCATCGTCACGCCTCTGGAAGCATGAGCCGATCACCGCTGTTCGCTGAACTATGGCTGTGATTGCTTTTCGGAGAGGTGTTTGTCGAGGAGGAGGGAGAGGAATGATGGAAGAGGATGAACAAGGAGATGTGTATGAAGGGAAGCCGGGGAATGTCGTCAGTGGGGTTCGCTCTGGAAACAGTGAACCTTACGCAGATATTGTCGGCTTCACGGCTACGACAAAGCTGGTACTGACACCAGTCTTGGGCAGCTCGGTCAAGAGCTCTTCACAAATGTTTTCGATATGACGCCGGTATGTATATGAGTAAGTATGATCGTCCCTGCGTTTATTCATTCCACCTTTCTACAATATCACTGCTAACTCCGGTCTGTCTAGGCGATCTTCTCTTACGGGGGTCTCTATCCAAAACTACCACCGGCTACCTGCAGCACCGCTACCTCAAGCTCGAACGCTGCCTCTCCAAGTTGGTCGACCGTTGAAGGATGGGGAGGATGATGAAGATGGTGCAGAAGTTGGACAGAGAGGACAGATTCTGCTCCCAGCGAAACCGGCGCTGGTTGTGGCATTTCTGTTCATGGGTTTTCTGAAGCTGGCACCGGTGTCAGTGCCGTTAAGCTCGAACCTTTCACGGAGGCACTGGGCGACCAGCTCATCATCTCCTCCACGATGTTCACGTGTCCTCCATCGTGGCTCCCTACCTACCTGACCCCTCAGACGTCCACGATTAACCACGGTCGACATCTTCGTTTTCGTTGGTCTTCGTGTATAGGACATACATCCCGCGCGTGGATTTAACGCTGTGGGTGTTGGGGGAAGAACAACACGGTCAAGCACTGGAGGAGGAATCAGATGAGCATGTGGCGAAGAAGGCGGTGAAGATAAAAACGAAGAAACCCACCCAAGACCATATGATACCATGCGTACGGTTCCCCATCAACACCATATCATCCTGTTGCGCGTCGTGGAGATCGTATGCATCATTGTGATCTGGGGTTGGAATCCACCAGCTCCTTGCTAGCGATCATTGGAAGGGGTGAAAATGTCCGAGCTGTATATGCGAGTTTCGTGTACGGGGAATGTGTGACTGGGAGTTTATGGGAGGGGATGCTCCATTGGAAGTCTGGCTTCTTCTGCCAGTGCAAGCAGTTTGGTTTTGACCACTCGCGAGGACCTTACTCGGACCTGATTTCCTCCTCCGCCTTGATGTCTACGCACCCTCTTGCCCTAGCGCACCGACTCCAAAACGTTTGAGAAGCCATATTGCCATTGTCATACTTGTGGAGGTTCTACTTGCTATGCGCGCAGATATGGCTGTGATGTATCAAGGAGGAGAAGGGACTGTTGAAGGGATCGGGCGAGGGATGCTAGTGGAACGCAAGGAGGAGGGACGATGGCGATGACGATGAAAAAGACGAGGAAAGGAATGAAAGAAGCTAGGGATGAAGAACACGCACACGTCATCCAAATGTGCAACATATCCGAAATCAAACATACGACACCTCGTCATTGGATATTGAAACCGGATACAGAACCGTAACCTCATGCTGGTGCTTTCGCTGAATATGCCGTCACAGTTGGCAACTACTCGTACCTGGACCTGCGGAATGGGAGTTGTACAACGTCTATTGATCATTGATTACTCCGAGATTGAATGCTTCGTAGTCAACTTGTTTCGAATGCAAAATGAAAAGAGAGCACGGCCTTGAATGATTCGCACAACATGCAATTTACACGTGTGTTCTGGCGAGCCTACCATAAAACAGGGACAGCTTTTCACCAAGGTCAATTTCTTCCCCCACTCATTGCGCTCAACCTATAAGTACTCAACTCTGCTTGTATGTTTCCGTCCTGAGATAACAGTTTCTCAGTGAAGTCAACCTGATTGCGCAGTCCTAGGCCGGCCACTTAACCTGATGGATCACCCAATCCGGCTATTCGACACTGAAACACAAGAATTCACGGAAGGTTGCCACCCATATGCTATCCTCTCACACAGATGGGCTACAAACGAGCCAAGATTCAAGCAGATCCATGGAAAAGAAGACCTACCCCCTCCCACATCCAAGTTCATGCGATTCTGCGTTGTAGCTCGTGAGCGGTATGGATGCCGCTACGTCTGGGCCGACAGTGTTTGCATCGACCAAGACAACCTGGAGGAACTCAATGAGTCCATCCCCTCGATGTTCGCTTGGTACCAGAACGCTGAAATTTGTATCGTGTACCTCCAAGACGTTGACCATTTTGACGGCATCTGGCAGTCGGCGTGGTTTACTCGTGGTTGGACGTTGCAGGAATTGCTCGCCCCTCGCAAGGTCGCGTTTTTCTACCGTGATTGGGCACGGATCGATTTTGCCTCTGAGGTCGATATTGATCGCACTCGACCTAACACATTCAAAAGTAAGTACTAGAGACTCCGACTTTCGCCCATTGACCATCTGAATATGGATATTTACGCTCATATTGAACCCGCCTCAGCCACACGGTCGTCTGTGATTCATCGGATGATCCCGAAAGCCGCTGGTATGCTCTACACTCTCTGGTCCACTCCATCTCTCATCACAAGCACCATTAGGCCTTCCCAGATGGACAATCACTTCCAGCTACATACCGTCCCCTCACAATCTAGAGCAAGTACTCAAATGGGCGGAGAAACGCCAGACCACAGTGCCACAAGATGCAGCATACTCACTTGTGTCATTGCTTGGTGTCTGTCTGCCGACGCATTACGGATGGGAATTAGGGAATGTGTTTGTGGCTCTGCGTCTTGCATGCCACCATGCTTCCCAGGCTAAAAAGCCTTCGGAGGGTCTTCGTGTACGTGGTCTCTCCCCTTGTGAGCACACAGCAAGCTAATAACAAACAGTTCTCCATCGAAAGTGTCTCACGAGACAAGACACAGATGTGTGAAGAGCACCGTTCATCTAGCAGTGAACCCGTAATTGTTCAGTTGAGCGGTCAAGGTCCGTCTGAAGAGTTCCTCAAGCTGCTCCCACAACGACACCTAGTGTTTACTACCCCACCCGGGGTATTGAAACCTAGCACGGCGATGAATATGCGATACGCACTCTACAAGGAATTAGAAAGCCGGCACACTGGTCCCCTTCGGATGAACGATGTGATTCCTTTTGTCGTTGTGGACGAATCTATCAAGCCTCGCGAAGTTGTCCCAAGCAAGATCACCTGGTGCCATGACTGCTGCTGTGATCCCGGCTCGTGTTGTCACACTCGGAAGCAGGCTGAAGAGCAGCCCGAACGAAGGCCATATAAATCACGATTCCAGGACTTGGAGCACCTTCTCCGCCCCAAAAATAGCGACGCTTCACTTGAGTCGCTATTCCATAGCTTCAAGAAGACCCCCGCAACTGATCGAAGCAACTCTCCAGACGAGCGTCAGTCGCAGAGCATCGAGGAGCTTCCTCGAACGAGCCGTAGCAATCTTCGCACCCATCCAAGTGATTCTCCAAGCGAACCAAGGTCACCGACTCGGAGCGTCGATCAAAGCAGCTCCTCAATCGAAAGCCAGCCTCAGACCTTTGACAACCTTCCCCGCACTAGGCGCAGCAACTCCACACTCCGTTATGTAGTCTCTAAGTACGAAGAAGCTAAAGGACGTCAGTCTGGTGGTGCTGGTGGTGACAATGGCTCGCTCTCAACCGAATTCAGGGCAGGAAGGGAGGGATACCGGGGGAGAGAGGACCATGGAACAGACAGCAGCCCAAAGTTACGTTTGAACGTGCCACGCAACCTGTCTTGGGGCAGCGAACGCAACAAGTACTCAGACAGTGAGGACAGTTTGGATTGTGAAACTGAGCATCGACAATATCACAGCGAAGGGAGCGCAATTGAAATCAAAACTAGCGGACAAGGAGGGTACATCTATCGGGGAAGACAACGTCACCGACGGGCAAGCCTCTCAGACTCAAGCTCCATTGATAAGCGTTGGAATATGTTCTATCCCTTATTACGGTTACTCAAGTCGAGGAAAAGACTCCGCCAACCTGGGAATGTCCCCAACGGGAGACTTAGGGGATACGGAGGGTTCGAGGGTCCGCCATATGCGTCAGAGGAAACCAGTCCAGAGTCGAATGTAGAGGATCAGCCGAACGATGAGGGAAGAGACAGGCAGCAATCACATAGACGACACAGTCAGCCTCAAGGGAGAGAACTCTGTCAGGATTCAGGATTGGAGCACTGGTCAGATTGTGTAAAGGAACACAGTCAAGATCCAAGCGAAGTGAATGTGGTCCCGACTAGAACTGATCGAAAGCATAAACATCACGGAAGATGGAACCATCAAAGCGATGCAAGAGAGAGCAGCCCGGATTCGAGTGAAGAGGGTCAGTCAGATGATGAAGAGAGCGACTCAGATAGCCAACAATCGCTAGAACGACGCAGCTTGTCTCAAGGAAGAGAAAACACCCAGGATTCGGAAAGAGAATGCGGCACGGATTGTGGAACAGAGAATGGTCGAGCTTCAGAAAGCGAGCATCGCTCAGATCGTGAAAAGGAACTCGACCAAGATCAGAAGGGAGGGAGTCAGCCAAGGGTCATGGATAACGTCAATAATGAAAGAGAGGAGACCCCTCAGTACTCCTTTCGTTCCATTCTTCGTACTTTATTTTGCTGTTGTCGCTAGAGTGGTTTGAAGATGTGTATCGTGTAAATTCTGTGGACGTCTTTGCGAGATATCCATAAATCATGATAAATGGTAAGACTTTGCTCCTTCTCCCCCTTCTCCTTCCATATGGCCCTCAGGCTTGTACTCTGCCGCACGTTGGACGGATGTTCGATGAAGATGGGAAGGAAACGCGGCAGCTCCGAGCTAATCGAACCCGAGCACGAACATGACCATGACCGTTGCCTGCTCCCCCCACGACACGTCTACCTACTTTCGCGTATATGGTAGTGACCACCATCCTTTGCACACCGACGGGCCGAGCGGATGACGACCTCCCCTCTGCTGGGTCTCATGCCATCACCACTGTTCTCTTGCCTATGGCTGTCGTATGTGTACGGTATGGACACGGATGCCTCACTTGCGCAGTCGTGGTAGTGGTTTCGGAGTACGCTAGAAAGACAGGACCAGGGACATGGACGGGAAGGGAAGGGGACGTGGGTGAGGAGGTTCATGCTGGAAAAGATGAGAGCTCGAGCATGAAGCCAAATCGACCAGTCCTATTGCTGGCGTCGGTCTTGGATACAGCCCTTTTGGCAGTTACCTTGAATCCTCGAGCTCATGCTGCGACACACTTAGCTCTCTGATCTTGAATACAAGCATGTCCTCCTCGTTTTCCTCTACCAGCTTCTTTGCCAACTCCTCTTGCTTTTCTGTAGGGCTCAACCCCGCCGCTGCCGCCGTTTTCTTCGTATGAACCCTTGTCTGTCCGTCGTCAGCTTTCGCAGCTCACGGACATGCTGTCCATCCCTCACATCATGGTCGATGGGACCACCCTGCTCGAATATTAGCGTCGCTGCACCGTTGTAGGTAGTCGCTATGCGCTAGGATGGTCTGCCTGAGGTGTCCCTGGGTATGACATCACAGGGACGGCGTCTGATTGGCCAACGACTATTGCTTCCGAGTCGGACCGAGAGGAATGTTCCTGACTCTTTTCCCCACCAACGAGCTCGCTTCCTTCCTCACCGCCATCATCGATGACAACTCACGTTTATCAAACTCGGGCTTGAATGCAACGCTCAAAGTCCGGTTTTCTTGCTATCTCCCTCGTCGACGTCGCTGGCTGCGAGACTAGGGATGTGTGTTTCGGTTTGACTCGGGTGAGTTCTCTTCTCTGATTTTGCTGGGGCTACGCTCATCAATCCGTTAGATTACCGTCGCCACCACTGTCACAGGCGCATAGCTCACAGCGCTTCGCCGAACAGCGTGTCCGAATCGGTCGAACCATACGTCGCACCGACAGAAGAGAACGAAATTGTCGCCTGCGATTCCAACGCAACGTCAGACTCACACTGTGCGTCTTTTCTCCCCCTTTCATCTTCAACCTGACCTCTGATATACTGCTGCTGTACAGATAATCCTTCAAGATTTCGCCCACGACGCCCACATCCAGTCCACCAACAGCTCTACCGATGTACATCCGCGCACCATGCTCGTCCCTCTCCGTCTTCCAATATCCCAAGCTAACGATTTTCGATTCCGTGGCTCTGGTCGTGGCTGGTGGTAGGGATGGATGTTTATCGACATCAAGGATGGAATGCTTGAGATAGACTACAGCCTCTTCGGAGCCGTCTCCTGGTGCTTTCCTTGTATGACAGGACACGATGTATATGTTTCCACTCTCCCTCACCTCTCCCCTCCCTCTGAATGTCGTCCCACAGATCCTAACAACGACACGCGTACGCCATCGATTCTGCGCACGGACCACCTACCAAGCGCCCACAAGCAATCCACCTCCCCNTCCGTCTCTTCAATCGACCTGTGTTCCATCCCTTCGCTCTTACAACTCCCACAGACCGTCTCTCTACTCCTCTCTCTACTCCTTCCTCACGATAGGGTCGTCTGTCGGTGATCGGATGTTCACGTCCAAGATGGAGGAAACGACGATTTTCCCTCGCCACGCCTATCAACTCAGTCGTTGGTCCTGGTGTTCGGTGCCTTTGGAGGAGCCGAGGCTGTGATCTAGGAAGGCACCGTTTTGGATGAATTGTGAAAAGGTTCCTCTGCACTGGCCTGATGCATCGGTAAGCACTTTGCTCATGCCTCTTCCCTTCCCTCCTCTTCGCTCCCTTCCCCGTCATCCTCCCTTTCAGTACCCCGCTCACTCAAACCAACTTAGACCATCCGACCTCCAGCGCCGTGACTTCCGTACTCCACATTGTAACTGTCGCCCAAATTCGAACATTCCAAATACGTACCTGTCTGCGAACATTTCCACCGCATGCGCCATGTCCATCCATCCCGAACGTCGCCGGTACCAAATGCACGTACATCGGATCTGGATGAATGGTGGATGTGGCAAGGCCAATGGATGATAGAGTAGGATGGGAATTAACGAGATTGGTTCCATACTAGCGCCCCCGATTACCACCATGGCTACAACCGCGACCAAAACTCCATCCTCTTTCCCCTCCACGGCTGTTCTCCCTTTCCCCGCCGTTGCCACAGACATTCGAGTCGCTACCACTTCCTGAGTCCTCGGCCAGCATTCAGACTCAGTCGCGCAGCAGAGGAGGTCGTATCCTTTGTATAGTCTCCTCCATATGCATGTCCGGTCTATTCGAACCCATTGCCGAGCAGCACACAAGCAGCACCGTTCGTCGCTGCCGTCCTCTAGCAATGGCTATCGTGCTATCTCTGAGCGTGCTGGGCCGGTGATTGCATCCAGGCTTTCGGAGGCGGAGGAACGATGGAGGGAGAAGAAGATAGGATGGGTCAGAAAGGAAGGAAAAGGAAGGACCAAGGGATGTTAATTTTGGAAATGACGATGACGATGAAGACGGGGCAGTTGGTGGGGAAAGCGCATGGGGAAGACAGGCAGAAGAAATAAGTACCGGCTTCCTGTTCGAACCCGCGATCATGACCAAAACCACGACCATCACCACGACCACGACCTCTGCTCACGCCGCCGCCCTTTTCTTCTATCCCATTCGATGTCAATGTTGCCGCAGACGTTCCACTACATAGCATCCCCCATTACACCGCAGCGAGTCGACAATTTGGAAAGGTCGTCTCCGCCGTATCTTCTGTCATACGAATGATCCAATTGTGGGTCCTCTGGGCCCTTGAGAGGATGACCACCGTCACCGCCTATGATCCCCTTGCGGCGAGGTGGTTGTGGTCGTGGAGGAGGGGGAACGATGGAAGACGATGAACACTGAGTTGTGTGAGAGGGGAGGACTGGGGAATGTCGTCAGTGGGGTCGCCCTGGACAGTGTCAAGATGTGGAGAAGGTGATGAAGGTCGATAGCAATGATAGTTCATCCTTACAAGAAACCATACGCTGGTGTTGCCGGGTTCGTTCCCGGCTTTGACGAAGGTGGTACTGGGACCGGTCTTGGACAGCACGGTCGACGATTCCTTCACTCAAATGGTCGCAACCGTCTTTTTTTTTTGGATCTGACGCTGATACGTACATGGGTAAGTACAATTGGTCCCTTCATTTATCTCTTGCGTCCTTCTCTTTCATCAGTCCTTTCCAATATCCATACTGACCCAAACTTACCGCTACAGCTTCGCTCCTCCAAGCTTCAAGCCCGAATACCAGTTGTTTGGGATGGTCGTACGCTGCGTATGAAAGGGTGGACGATGAAGATGGTGGAGAAGTTGGACAGAGAGGATGGATCCTACTCCTAGCGAAACCGGCGCTGGTTATGACATTTCCGTTCATCCGTTCGCCGAAGCTGGCCTTGGTGTAAGTACCGTAAAGCTAGGTCGACAAACCCTTTATGAAGACACCGAGCGACCAGCACCTCATCTCTTCGACGATGTTCACATGTCGTCCATGATCATGGCTCCCCTTTACCTGATCCCTTATACTCCCAGACGATTAACCACGGTCGACATCTTCGTTTTCGTTGGTCTTCGTGTATAGGACATACATCCGATGGCATGCATTGCGACGCTGCGGATGTTGGGGGAAGAGCAAGCACTGGAGAAGGATTCGGATGAGCATGGGGTGAAGAAGATGATGAAGATAAAGACAACGAAGGAACCCAACCGTGACCATATTATGCACACGGTTCCCCATCAACGCCGTATCATCCTGTTGTGCGTCATGGAGATCGTATGGATCGTCGTGATCTGGATTTGGACTCTACCTCCTTGCTAGCGATCAAGACCTCGAGCTCCTCCTCAAGCTGCACCGCCTCTATCTGTAGTCTTGTCGTCAACCTCAACGCCGCTGTGGACACGTTCAAGGCCATGGCTTTCGTCCAAATTCGAGTAGATGCTGGATGTGCATATGGCATCGGGCCCACTGACGCCCCAGCTACTCGATGCTTCAGCGTCCCTTAGGTCGACCGACATTATCAGGGCTTCGAGCTCGTCACAGATGCTCCCTTGCTGAGGTGGTAGTTGAGGATCTGGGGGAGAAAAAGGGTCACAGGACGAGGAAGACGACTAGGGATTGCATCGTAAATTGTCGGTGTTTTCGCGAAACCGGGGCTGGCACCGCCGTTGTCCATCTATCTCTCGGTGATGCTTGTAATAGTACATATCATTGCTTGACCAGCCGCACGGCGAGCCCATTCATGATAGCTAGACTAGAAACCGCCGGCTGCGATGTTCATGTATCCTTGTCACTATCCAGCGCGGCGCTGCTTAAGTATTACTTTAAGAAGATGAACCACCATTGCTGGCATTGTGTGAAAGGTAGACCTACCCCAGCGTGTACTTGGATATGATATGATGGATCCTGGGGGACAAGGAACATGAACATGGATTGGGCAGGATTCATAACGGGATGAACAAGGGCTGGTGAAGATGAGTGGTCAGAGGAGATGTCGGCAAGGCTGGGGTACGGGGCCATGGCTACCATATGCGAACTTGGATTCAAGTCGGAGTGAAGCATGTCAGATGTATGTTGTCCAAAAAAGTTTCTTGTCGTCTTGAAGTTCAATGGGTTCTCGCACCGGTGGACTAAGTAGTACGGCAGATCAGTCCATAATGTGTATAACTAGACACTTTCAACAAAATATGTCAATCTGACCGTCTGCAGAACTGTCCCTGGAAGGCTGCGTAGCAGCCTAAAAGCCTCAACTACGAGTCTGATCCGGCCACAAAGTCGCTACAAATGCAGTTAAACTGGGTTGTGAGTGACACATACACCTCGCGTGTCCTCCACAGGTAGAGTATCATGATAAACCAGGTCGAAGTAGCGATGCTTGGAGGTTACCCAGTGTACGTTCTCCTATTTGTCATCTCCTCAATGTCCCTGTTTCGACCTAGCGCGCCATCACCGACATCAATCACACCGTCTTCGTTTTCTACCAACAACTCGAATGGACGCCGCCGCATCGACCATCACCATAGCTGGAGCAATATCAAACCTTCCACCAGAGATTCTCCCATATATCTTTCTTCATCTAATAGATGGAATCCGCCGGACCGACCTTCTTCATCTCTGTCAAGTCTGCAAATCATGGCTTCCCATCGCACAGCCAATCTTATACCGATCGGTGACCATTCGAAACTTTCAAATCCACAAATTCATCAACACTATCGAAGAGAAACGAGATCTCGCACCTCTCATCAAGCATCTCACCCTAGATCGCTGGGACACCCACACGGATTGGGTTTCCGTCCACAAAATCCTCAAGGTGTTATCTCCTCATGAAAGGCTCCTCTCGTTCCACGTTCCTGTGACGACTCACATTTATCTCGAAAATGTCGATCTTATCCAATCAATATCATTGCTTTCCTTCCTCGGCCATCTTGACGTCGATATCAACATTTTCGAAAGTTTACACGCGGTTAAACAATTCATCGCATCGTTTCCCCAGCTACACACCCTTGATGCCAATGATGAGGATGGTCCAGACTATGATGAGGAAGAGTGGCTTGATGGATTGCCCTCGGATGTGCCGATAGAGTTTCCACCCACTATTCGGAGACTTGGATATCATCTTGGTACTCGTGAATTGCTGGAAGCATTCTTGCAATGGGTACCCCGCGATACTGAGATTCTTGAAAGCCTCTCTGTCACAATCAGTCCCGAGAATAGTCACGCATCACTAGGGTCCACATTGCGGTCGTTTGGAGCTGCGCTTACTTCTCTCAATTTGGTTTATCAGTGGCGGGCTGGTGCGTGAATGGGCTATACTCTAATGAAAATAGGCCTCACTCCAGTTTATACACGTTTCTAGACCTACCCAGCATCGACCTCCGTGAAAACCCAAATTTGCGCTCCCTAATCATTACAATCGAACCACATGATCCACTCGCTGCCTACGTCAAAGAGCAGCTTTCTACTCTCCTCAAAACGCTATCATCGGCATCGTTACAAATCGTGGAATTCAACCTTTTGCTCGGCAGCGAAATGCTCCCTCACCTTCATTTCATGGATTGGGGAGTTCTGGATGAGGCTGCTGGGAATGCAGATGTTTGGGTTTCCGTGCTGTGTAGGGAGAAGAGCCATATGGCGGGTGTCGAGGAGGAAATCGGTAGTCAGATGCCAAGGCATCGTGCGCAGAGAAAGCTTGGGTGTGCTGTATCAGCCGTTGAAACAGAGGTGGAATAAGGAATGCCCAAGAAAGGCTGACGGACACGTATGCAGTAGAGTAGACCATGCGACGGCAGCGATAGGAGTGTACTTAGTAGAGCAGTGTTCTTCGCCGAAAGGCAGAGATCAAGAACGCTGGCCGATGCTCGGGCGGAAAAATTGGTGGGGACAGGATTGACGACATGCCTCGACGTCCACAATCTATACGGTAGGGTGAAGAGCCTGAGCTTGAGCTTGATGCTTGATGCATGATGCGTAAATGTACGGAGTCGCTGCCAATATTTAAGGAGAGGTTAACGCATCATGCATGACGGTGTCAGAGGCGGAAGGCGAAAAGAATAACTAAATCCATGCCTAGGGATAAGCCCGCGTGAGAGTTTGATATGTCCCACGGTTTACGGAGTCAGTTTGCTAAGTCACGACAATTTTACCCTTCAACCTGTCCCCATGCTCCTCAACGCACCAAATGAATTTTGAAGGAGAAGAGTAGCACTCTGGACTCGATAACGATCGTCTTCCTGACCCTTTCCGACCGGTAATGTTTACGGTTACGCGTCCTTACTTCGTCTGACAACCGAACCGTTGCAGACTATCCCCCCAGTTTTTCTCATGTACGTCTCTCTCTCCGTTCAAATGTTCAAACGTTCATCTCCAATCTGCCTTCTGACTGTTGCTGCGTAGACAGCCCTCCAATTTTCCGCTCTCGGCCCGCCGACAACTCTACCATAGTACATTCTCGCACCATCCCTTTCATTCCAACGTGTCTCTGGCTCGTTCCTCTCGTTCATCCAACATCCCAGCCTACCGATCTTCGATTCCATGGCTCTGGTCGTGGGTTGGGGGAGGAATGGGTAATCATCGACATCAATGATGGAACTATATGGACTTACGCAGCCGTGGGTGCCGTCGCTGCTGTTTCTGGTGCTTTCCTTGCGGCACAGGATGCAGCTGCCCCGATGTGTGCGTCTCTTCCCTCCCTCCCTTCTCCCTTTCCTCTGAAGATTGTCCCACAGATCCTAACAACGACGCGTGTACTCTACCCATCTAGTGCACGGAACATCTACCCGCAACCAATCAGATTAATCATCCTCCACATCCATCTCCAAGGCCTTCAAGCGTCCACCTTTATATCCCTCACGTCTCCCACAGACCGTCTCTCTGTTCCGTCCTCAAGATGGGCGCTGTCGCCTGTGGATAGTCGATTGGAAGGAAACTCTTGATCGCCACGATCATCCGCTCAGGTGATGGCACAGGTGTCGGTACCCCTGTTGGTGCTCTGGCTGCTATCCACGACGGTGCTATTATTGGCTCTGGTGATGGTTTTGGTTCAGTGGTGGAAACAATTGTCCGCGCTGTTGTCGAGTCCTGATACATCGGTAAGTAATTTGTTCATGTCTCTTCCCTTCCCTACTCCTTTCTCCACCCTTCGCTCTGTTCTCTGGCATCCTCCCCTTCATCATCCTCGCTGACTCAAAGGTCTTTAGATTATTCGACCTCAAGTACTGCCACTCAAATTCAAAGCTCGCAAATACGCACCCTTGCTGCGCACATTTCTACCGTATTCCCCAAGTCGTTCCCTCAAGAACATCCGCTTGTAAGAGTAGCTCGATCATTGGATCTTGAGCTTGATGGGTTGCTGCGGTTTTTCTTTCGGTAGATGAATGTGGAAATCTGAAGCAACGGCTCCCTGTTTTCGACGACGACGACCCCGTCCACCGCTTTTCCCCCACCAACTCTCCCTCGGTCCAGGTTTACGTCCCCCCACCGAACGACATTCAGTCGAGAGGAGCTGGGGCAGGTCATCTTCGTTGTGCAGCATTGGTTCCCGAAAAGCAAATGCTTATCATCGCTGGCGCCGGCGTTCTCCGTCCTATGGCTATCGTACCATGTGCACAAGAGACGGAAGACGAAGACCAATACAGATGGGATGGATGGAAAGTCAATGTGCTCGGTGGTGTTCGTTCTTGAGACGATGAAGACGACTATTATGGTGGAGGTGGGGGATAGAGGAGATAGGATTGATCTGACAGAACCACCCCGCTTACAGGCGGTTACGAGCATACTTTTGACGGAACTGGACACGCACCAGAACAAACTGTACCAGAACCACCGTCATCGCCGCCCCCTCCGGCCCATGGCTGTCGTCCCATCACCAAGAGCGGCTGCTTCCTCTGTGGAGGTATCTGTGTAACACGAAGGGAAAGACCGATGGAGGACAAAGAAGATGGGTGGGAAGGCAAGGACCAGGGGACTCGGCTGGTGTGGGATTCACACTGGAAACGATGAAGACGACGAAGAACGTCACTGGGTCAATGGTATATCCTCGTCACAGCGGAATCGCTACTTGGTGCTCACCGGACGTCGGACAGCTTGGTCGCTCTGTCGACGACCCCTTCACTTCCAGAAGAAATTGACCGACTGGGTGTCCCTTCACCTGACACCAGGCCTATACGATAAGCCGATAAGCATGGGACTGTTGGCTATCCTCTGAGGGGTGTTTGGGATGTTGGAGGCGGGAGGAAGGGATGATGTAGAAGGGGTGAAGGGAAGGGAACGCCGCCTGCGATGCTGGCGACGAATGTGACGATGAAGAGTTAGTGGTGGTGGTTGGAGAGGGTAGGCCCTGGTGCCAGCGTAGGCAGTCTCTTATGTGGGTTTGACGTCGCTGGTACGATTATCGGCGCTGGAAACCTCGGTCGACGAATCATCATCTTACGAGCGCATGGATCCAAGTGAATCGGACCCTGTGCACCTCGATGTCTATGTGTCGTTTATCGTGTCCCTCACCCATGCGAAATCTTCTATAGAGTACGTCAAGACGATGAACCACGGTCGTCATCGTTGCTACTCTTCACGGAGGGGCTCCGTATATTGACGTGGTGGATTCTGGAGGAAGAGGGCCGCGATCAGGTACTGGAGAATCAGACCTGAAAAGGGACAAGGAGACGATGAAAATGAAAATGAAGGAGATGAAGATGCCTACCCAAGACCATATCGTATCCCTTACTTGGCTCCCCGTCAACGGCCCATCATCATCTGGACTTGGGATCCGTGGCTTCTTGCTAGCAGTCGAAGCCTTGCCCTCCTCAAGCTGTACCGCCTTCATCCGCGTCCTTACTGGCACCCTCAACGCCGCTGTGACTACATTCGGGGGATACCCTCCAAGTTTTGTTTCAATCAGCCTCTACTCTACGGACGCATGGATTCATCATGGCTGGGCTTGATGTCATTGACCGCGTCACGCTCGAGCGCGGTACAGCCTCTGAAGGACTAGGATGAGGATGAAACAGTGAGAGGGGAGAGGGGAGACGAATAAGGTAACCAATATGCCATGGAGAAGGAGTGTTATTGCTTCGAAGCTACGGCCGATGAAGAACAAACTGAAATTGTACGCATGGAACTACACTCGACCACCCCGTCTATACCATTGGATGGGCGGTATGCAGTGTAGCCACTGTTAGACTGTTTAGTACACGAGACATCCCACCGATGTCACCGCCACTCTTTGAATATCCTGCGTGGTACGATCGTAGATACAGGGTTGGATGGGGTCTTTTAGGGCATGGAACGATGGGTAACATGGGAGGCTGAACATGGGGAAGAGGAATATTGATGGGAAGGAGAATGGCTGGTGAGGTTCACGCCGGTCAAGATGATGAAGACGGTAGAGATAGTGGTCAGAGGGGTCAACTACTCGTACAAGCGAAATCAATGGTGGTCGCTCCGTTTTTCTCCTTCATGGCTTCGATGAAGCTGGGACCAGTATCGTTTCCGTACAGCTCAGTCGCCTATGACCGTCATCGCCTTCACAATCTTGCTCCAGTCCCAGCTTGTGTTTCTCTTCCCTGCGAACGTAGGGATGACACAAGAGTGTTTATCTCCCAGAAATTTAAGTAAGTGCTGTAAATATTTGACGAAGGCCCTAATACAGCGATCCACAACTTCGCATACAAACATTAAATACGGGAGACCGAATTAAGTAGAATGCCATCAAGCACGCCTGGAACGAAGAAAATAATAGCTGAGGCAAAACGAACCCAGGTGACAGGTCATCCATCAAACCATTGCTAATAGTCTTGCTGCCATTGCGACTCCGATAGACGGGATATCACCCCTGATTGCCCCCACTACAATGGTTGCAAGGAAAACAGGTATGAGATTGCGGACGAGTGACCTCCGCAATCGTTTGCACCCTCTCACACATTCATCCCTCCAGCCCGAAGCCACAGTGTCTCCGACAGGTAACGAAGGAATCAACCCGAGAAACGTGGGGGCCGTTGAGCGGCGCTCAGTATCTGGTTTCAGAAGTACGAGGTGTTAATAAGATGCGGTACGTGATAAACTTCATGAGATGGGATAACAGACCATTGTTCTGATCAATTACAGCAGGAATTCCCGCGGCATTGAGTGCGGTGGACGTTATGGATGCTGCAGGAGTTATAGAGGCAGAGATCCTGGCTATGGTGAGTGCGTCTGATTCGGAATCGGACGCATGATTTTCGTCAACGTTCTCAACGCTGCGCAATGGGTGGTTTCGTGCTACTGGGCGATAGGCGGTAGGCATCAGGTAGGTGTAGCTGAAGTCACCGTGAAAGCACTGAAGAAAGAATGAAAGACTGATTTAAGAATGAATCTAGCGAAGAGGAAATCATTCGCCATGCTACATAGGGCTGTCGGTGAGTCAGCTTCTACACGTGGTCACCGCCTGGTTTTCATCGAACGACTCCCACTCAGATGATGCCACATGTGGAGAGGCCGACCGGAAGCACCTTTTCTGCAGCGTGAAGGGTGACTGCTCCCGCAAGATGATCCTATTGAAATAATATGCAAATATTACTGTCGTGCGTGAGGACCGCGTCTGCGAAATGGCTACAGTGTGGTCCACAGAATGTGACCATTGACAAGGGACGTGGTTCTTAAACCCAGAGCAAATACTGGCTCACAGTCTTACTCATCTGTGTTTCAGCGCATCTCAATGGTGTATGTGAACAAACGCTGCACATCGATTGGCACATATAACGACGTCAACGGCAACCAACTCAACGTCAACGAGTCCTCTCGGCATCATGAATCGCTTGTTCCACCCATCGTGTCAAGGAAGTCGTCCGAAGAGTCATCCCAGGATGAGCATATTTTTCCAGATCCCGTACTGCGCGCAGTGACGAAGAAANGGACCTCGTTCCCCGCGATCGCGATGCCGCATCCGATGCATATTCCGATCATTACCATGACGATAATCAAGACAAAGTGCTCCGTAATTTCAATAATGTTGGTCGAGACCAAACAAGTACGTTCCCTTGACTTGCTAAAGGTTCGGTTGATACCTACGACTGTGTTGTGCTAGATATCATTCGCAGAGAGAACCACTCCACGCAGAATTTCTGGATCTCCATCCTGGGCGGGGAGTACATCTCAACTTTCATTTCAAGCAACTCGCAGCGTGGAGTTGGATGGTACTGGGTGCAGGATATATTTCCGCTCAACATCAAGATTTTTGCTGCGTTTATCCAAGGAGTCATCATAGGTTATGGTCTTTTTACTTTTGAAGCCACTGTCGGAGTGTCGAGAGCCCTCATCTCTGGTTCTTCGTAGGTCCTCCGCTCCGCCAGATATGCTTGCTGAAAACTTGGGGTTCTGCCAGTTCAAATGAGTGAACCCATGCCGGTCCTCACTCTCGACTTTGGGAATCGGGATCACGGGGGGAATTATCGACTTCATATTTAGGCTTATCCATATCTAACTACACCTTATATCTCATTTATGGGAGACTCGGTGTCTGCCTCTTGTTTTTATTCGCCGCGTTGTCCAAGTATATCTGGTTGTTACTCTATATATGCGAATGTAATTGTAAGGTATTTTTCACCGTAGAAACGTGGTCCGTCCACGCTGAGACTCGGCCGAAGGACACATGGGAAATTGCACCCGCTCTGATCAGGTTTGACATCCAGCTACTGGCATGCTTGCGTCACGACTGCAAGGAGTCCAGGACACCATGGTGAGTCAGGTAGTAAGCCTGTTGATGGAGCCACGGTAATATCTCACCATCTATCTAATGAATTTCATCGTGTCCGTCAGCTGTTGTTGATGGCTCCAAGATGACAGAGATGAAAGTGGGTGTCCATGTCTTTTCTCAATAATTTCTCGCAGCGGGAGAACTTGATTTCTTCCGGTCGGAAAAGACCGCATCGCACTTGTCAAGGATCATGAATACCAATGTTGAGGTTCCGAAGAAGAAGCTAGAGATGCAGGTCAGATAATTGCGCACATACACACGGTATTCATCATGTTGACGCTGTTCACGCGTGACGCCGGGTCCTGTCATATTTCGCGTGTTCATTGCTCGATGCAACGTGAGTGATTTCATACATAACGAGAAACCTTTTTAGAGAAATACGAAACCAAATACTCGAAGACACGAACACTTAATAATGAAGACATCCGACTTTGGAGTATAAGAGATATAGAATACGGTGGAAGCAATCTAGACCCTCACTAGTACTACCACTACCCACTCTTCACAGCGGAATTTCCGCAAACTCCGGCCATAACACAAGCAACGCAGTTGACAGCGATCAAGTCAAGACTACTCAGAGAGTCACATGGACGAACCAAGAGACCTCGATGATGATGATGAACCCCCGTCGACGCAGTGCCCATGTTCCCGCAGTGCTGCTGAAGTCCCAGGAACTCGCAGGTCGAGGAATACCATTTCGAAGTCCTTGTCGGTGGAGTCATCAGAGTCGGCAAGCGCTGATAGCGAGGATGATGTTCCTGAATATCCGTCGCATGTGGTTGATGTGCTTTTCGAAGGAAGGGCTACGAGGGAAAAGGAAAACAAAGCATCTTCCCCTGGTACACCCGATCCAACCGGCAATAATCACAATGGACGAAAGACTGGCCACTTCGATAATGTCAGCCATGTTCAAGCAAGTGCGTATCATACTCGTACCCTTACCTCGAGTGGTCCGCCCTTTCTCGCAACTCATTAACCCACCAATACAGGTAACTTCATCACAAGCAGCCCCGAGCTGCTGAGCAGCTGTAAACAGCACGAAGCACCTCAGCAGTCGCTTGCTTCGGTTTCCTTCCTGTCACTCTTCGCCGGCGAGAGTACACTCCCCTCAGGGACAGAAGGTTGGTTCAGACAACTTAGAGCCACTTTTCTACCGTACCTCGCCGTCGTCTTCATCGGTGGAGTGTGGATTTCGGATGGTCTCGTCGCTCTCAAGGCCAATCTTCTGAACCTAGGAGGTTCCTCAAATTTGTTGATCTCCGCGTCGCCACCCGCACTGTTGTCGTAAGGTCCACGTCTACTTGTGGTTCGGAGCGGTGATGTGGGTTGCGGTTATTTATTAGTGCTCGACTTTGTATCTATGTGGATGTGGTGGCTCATGTTGAGGGTGGAAGGATATCAGAGAGGGTGCTGCGTGACGAGTGATATCGAGCGTACAAAGCCTGAGAGTGTCCGCGAGAAACAACACCGCATGAAGCTGGAGACTTTGCTCGTTTATGTTGTCTGAGTGCTGAGCGCTGAGCGCTGAATATGAATCTTCATTGAGAGCTTGACATCAAGATGGTTCGTAGGCTGAGTTCGAGTAGTTGGATGACCCTTGAGAGACAAAGAGATCGACTTTGGCTAGACTCTGGGTTTAACCAATAGCGGGTTCCGTAGGATGGGTAGAGATGTGAAGCTCCTCGTCGTAGCCAATCCAATCCGAGACCGACGACTTCAAATCTAGTTTGCGGATAGCAGAGGTGAATGTGAAGAATATTAATGGAGCGTTGATGCGAAACTTGTTGTATCAAATCATGGTTGATAAGAGGCCGTGAGAAAGACAGTTTCTCACGGTTACCCAGCAAATTTGCTAAGTCAATTTGTGCTCCAACCTCTCCTTGAACGACCGCGAATGATCCTCTCTCCTTGTTTTGTCCTGTTCCTTGCTCACGCACTCCTTTTACATCCACCAAACATCAGTCGCGTCTTGGTCGCGTCCCCTCATGAACGTGAACGCTTGAACCGGAATGCTCACGACCCCCGATTCTCTATCTTCCACTATGCGCTGAATGGATAGGATGTCGTGGATGGAATGATCGACGACGCTAAACGAGGAATCGGACATTGGGACAAGGAATGCACGCTCTACAAGATTTGGCTACGCCGTGCTAGAATATGATGCGGTTGGGGCGGTGTCCCTGTCGGCGCCGGTACTCTTGCTGTACGTCTTTTCCCTCTTTTCCTCCCCGCTTTTCACACTGAACGTCGTTGTTTAGGTACTCATGTCCTCTCCTTAGTGTGCTACGCCAGCAAACTGGCTGATATCAATCACCCGGAAAATTGCGAGCGTTCAGCGTACGGACATATTTTCGCTCCCCTTCTTTCCCCTCCTCTCCCTGACCGTTGTCCCATAGACTTTCGCTCCAGCGGTCCAACTACCAACTACCCCAGCAACTCAAGACCATCCCGTCTCAGTGGCGGGGCCAATGCATCGCGACTACCTAAGAATGGGGAGGGCTATGCCCGCTCGCTGGGTGGTTTGCCTTTGACGAGGTCCACTCTCTCATCGGGTATGTCTTCCTGGATCCCTTGCCTTTCGCTTTCTACTTGCCCCCTTCCTGTTCATCCCCACTTTGATATCCCTGCTCACTCGATGCCGTCTCTAGGTCAACTCAAGACTTCCCAAGTTCAACCACAACGCCAGGTCTCTCCCATACGGACCCTACCACGGACACCCCCAAACGACGCTACCACAGCACGAACCATTCGTCAAACTTGATTGCTGCATCTACGAGGATATCAAACGGATGGGCGGGGGAGATCGTTGGGTTAGCTGGACAATCGACGGATGGGAAAAGAAAAAGGACTCCTCGCTAGCAACTGCGAAAATGAGCACAATTCGCCACCACGACTATTACCTCCTTCACCAGCACCTTTTCCTTATTGTCCCCTACCCCATCGCCAACGTCCAGGTTAAGATAACAGCCTCAGACGCCGAAGAGTCAAGCAGATGGGTCGCTCATCCCTATCACATCCCCGTGACCCAGACCATCTCATCTTGGGACCTCTCTTCGAATTGGTGTCAGTACCGCCGACATCGCAGCTCTCTTGCCTATGCCGGTCGTACACAGGACAGACGCGGATGCTCTCTCCGTGGGTGGTGTCTTGGAGGATTCGAGAAGGACAGACATCGGGGAAGAGAGGAGGAGGACCATGGATAGCAAGGGAAGAAAATGTGTCGGGTTCATGCTCAGAACGACGATGAAGACCGGAAAGAGGTGACGCATGATGGACAGAGACCACAGATCGTGAACCGACGCTGGTGCTGCCATCGTCAATCCTGGTTTTCGCGCCGCAGATGCGGTCACTGTCGCCGTCGGTGATGAACTTCCCACTCTGCCCTTGCTCGCGATTTTCATAGTTCACCGAGTACGTCTTTCGTCTCACTCTCTCCCCCAACCTTTCCTCTGAACATTCCCCCACAGATCCCCACAATGACGCGTACATTCCGCTCATCTTGCGCACTGACCCATCGACCTTTTAAGCGCCGAAACTCAAACATTTACCCCTTCCTCTCCTCGCGTCTAGTTTTCTTAGTCTATCCCTACACTCTTGCGTCTCGCTGAGATCGCCGCCCTCCATACTCCTCAAGATTTTCGGTGTCGTCTGTTCGTAGTCAGATGGAAGGTCCAGTTTTGTCGTCGTTTTCGGCTTATGTTGCTACATCGGTAAGTATCGCTGTCCCTTCCTTTTTGGCCTCCTCTTTCCCTCCATCCCCTTCATCGTTGTACTCTTCTCTTCCATATCTCCCTCCAATATCGATGCTGACTCAAACACATCTAGGATATCTCCCATCCTCGGAGGAATCTCCACCCCAGCCTGCCACCGACCCCGTGCGGCAACATTCTTTTCAAGGTCAAGCATCGCTCGTGCGTTGGGTGGAACGTCGGATACGGATGCATAGTGGAGGTGACGAGGTCATGGTCGCTCGAGTAGGATGGGAACCGGAAGCGAGGGCTCCGTGCCAGCGGTCACGATCGCGACGACAACCACGCCCATGTCCATTCTCGTCGCCTTCTACACCATCTCCGCCATCACCATCACCTCCACGGCTACCCCCTTCGCCATCGCGTTGTATTGCGTTGAAGCCACCCACATCCTACGCCAATCAATCGAGAAAATGGGGCAGTTGTCTCCGGCATTGCTTTTGCCGTGGGCTGGTTGCGTATCTTCCGTAATCCAAACGTTCCATCATGGTCGTTCGAGAAGCACGCAAGTACTCTCCTGCCACCGTTTCTGGCGCTCTATGGCACATGGCTATCGTGCTGCGTACAACTATGAATGGTTGTCTTTCGAGCGTAGGGTCTCGGAAGAGAAGGAACAGTGGCAGATCATCGGATAGGAATCAAGGAGGGGGCCGTCGTTGCCATGTTTGTAAGGATGATGAAGACTATGAAGATGTGGGACCACAGCTGGTAACGACGCCCTCTACATCATGGTCATCACCCTTAGGCCGAACGCGACTGCTCGCTCTGCCGCATGGTGTAGAGTATAGGGTTCTCGTCGACAGATACGGAGGGAGGAACCAGGAAATGTCGTCGCTGGGTTCGTGCTGGACACAAGACGATGAAGATGATGGAGAAGTTGAAGCGGGTAGATCTGCACCGGTGCCTTTCTCGTTCGCGGGTTTCGCCGCGCTGGTACTGATACCCCAGCTCAGTCGATGGACCCTTCACGAAGGCTGAGCGACTAAGCTCGTTTCCTGATGTACATCACGAGTCCTTCGATGCGTCCAGACAATGCACCATGGTTGACGCCCTCGTCACTTGTTGTGGTATAAGTGTTCGGATACCGTGCATGCCTGGGGAAGACGAACGTGAGCGAGTGGGAAATAGTCGGAAGGGGTGGTGTATATGAGGAAGACTGGAATGACGACAACGTCGGTCTGGATTGGGCTCGAAGCTGAAGTCAAAGGAGAGATGAACAGGTCGTCCGGATCAGAACCATGACCACCGTACACATAGTGTCCTACGATACCGTCTGTGATACCCTTTCCCCCGGTGTCCGTGTTCTTCCACCACCATGATCCACTGGATGACGCGGCTGTACCTGTATAGTCAAACCAGAGCTATGTTTGTGTCGAATAGTAGTATCTCACGGAATGGGAGTTTTTAGTCTCTACCGAAGCGTGTTTTATTCATCTTCGTAACGTTTGTCCTCCACATAATCTAGTCAACCCTTCCTCTCTTGGTTACTGACTGATCAAACTGCGCTTAGTAATGTGTTTATTGCACAATTTTCGTCTCGCTACCGCTTGAATTTGGACATTGATACCCTATGGTCGAAAACCAGCCTTTCTGAGCAATTCTTTGTTCTACATCGCCTCGGTCGCTTCCAAACTTGAACAGAGGCGTTACGAAGGCGGGGACAAGTGGGAAGTTATGCGAAAACGGTTGATACTAGCCTCAGTCGGGAGAATTGTAGTCGATCTGGAACCAATATCGAGAATTCCGACACTCTGGTGGACTACAGCAGCAAGCATGGCACCACTGGAACTTGCTTGGGATGATTGTGGCCGGCTTCATCAACAAGCACGAATGCCGCCTGTTGATTGTGTTGAAGTTGATTGACTTTTCGTTCCTTGTGTATCGTGTATTTCTTCACCGCATCGTCTTGTAATGGCAGAGGCGCAGCCGTGAATAATAGATATTTATTTGGTAGCTTGGTGAAGAAGCTTCGATCGCAGTCGTTGCTGACACCTTGTCCGTTGATTTGGATGAGAACAGGATCTCCGCTGATAGAACGGTGTCGCGTACAGAGGGAGGTCTTGTCTCGCGCAACATGATCAATGAGAAGCTGCGGGATGAGTATCTCAGATGTCGCAGAGAGTAACCCATCAAATAACGGCACCACGTACACAGGCACTATTCCATGAGAAGATATCTTGAGATCGAATGGCACTGTAGCACGAGAATTGGAGCCGCATCCAGGCTGTTTGCACTCCAATTCCGTAGCGTGAGGGAAGGCAAATGTCGAGGAGCGAAACCAAGGAATAAGCCGCGTCTTCTGGGAGGGTGGTTTCGCGCTTCTGAGCCCATCCTCGCACGAGTTCGAGGTTGTGAGGGGACGGCTCATACTGAGCAGAGAGAACGCTTGTGGGGATATCTAGAGAAAAATTGTTCAGCGTCCGTCACCGAGAACATAGAGGGACCCAGCATACCAGCGGCCAAGGCAAGCTTCTGAAGGAATTCACCGAGGGGAAATCCAGAGACAGAAAGAGAATTGGTAAAGCAGGGGTTGTCTTCCATGAGTGCGTCGATCAGTGGAAATGCTAATCATTTTTTCAGCTCTGGCGATTCAAATTATGCCAAACGTAGGACTCACTGTGCACAACCACATCACTCCGTGGCACATACGTAACACGGTCAATGTCGACGTTGAATTCGGGACTGATTCGTGTCCAATTCCTGTGAAAGAAAGCAATCCGTCGCGGCGCCAACAACTCCTGTAACGTCCACCCTCGCGTAAACCACGATGACTTCCAGATCTCATCATAGCTGTTCACGTCTCGGAGATAGACCAGACAAATTTCAGCATTTTGATACCACTAGAACATCGACCGAATGGACATGTCGAGTTCCTTCTCGTTCGCTTGATCGATGCAGACGCTGTCCATCCAAACGTGATGACAGCCGTACAGCGACTTGGCTACCCGACAAAAGTTCTCTAGCTTCGGATTTCTTTGCTCGTCTGTGTTCTTCATGTGCCGGAATTTCGGTTCATTCTCGTCCCATTGGTGTGAGAGGATGGCATATGGCCGGTCGCTATCTACGAGAACCTTCCTGTATGAATCGTAAAGTCGGGTTGGCCGATCCATTCTGTGAGTTAAAGCATGCGCCGGTGGACTGTAGGAATGGGCTGAGAGAAATGTCAATCGGTACTTCTTCAAATATAAGTAAGTCGACGGTCAAGCGCCATTAAGGGACGATGAGGTGGAGAGATAAGATTTTAGGGGATAGACCCAAGATAGACCTGGAGAATCGAGATCATACCGTAAATGCAGGGGAGCGTGGATGGCGATGTTGTTGGATAGGCAAATTCCAGCACGAGACCGTCTTTGTCGGAAAATGCATCGACAAAGAATCCCCTCCCCATCCTCGGCGGTTTATTCTGGGCTGTGGGCCCTTCTGGTCGCCCTCTAGAGCCTAGTATGAGTAAGTGTACGGACACGGACGTTGACGCTTGAGATGGGTAGCTAAGAAGGTGCAAGCGGAGAGTTGGATAAGTACAACGCGTGGTCACGAACAAAGAGGAGGTTCCTACTCGACTTAGCCGGGGCAAATCTTCGGCGATCTTTTCATCAATCGCTGATTCCTCTGCCCTCCTTCCGGCTTTCCTCAAACTAACTGGAATGAACACCCCACCGACCGCCACCCAGTCCAGTGCTATTTTCAAGCTTCCGCCAGAGACATTGCTGCAAATCTTTCTTGACCTATCACGCAGGATCCGTCTAAACGACCTTCGTCATCTCTGTCAAGTCTGTAAAGCTTGGCTTCCCATTGCACAGGTGACGCTGTACCGATCCGTCACTTTGGAAAAGTCAAGATCCGCAGATTCATCAGAACCATCGAGGAGAACAAATATCTCGCACCTCTTATCAAACATCTCACCCTACATCGCTGCGACACCGAAACAGACTGGGTTTTCACCCACGAAATTCTCCATGTGCTATCCCCACACAAAACAGTCCTTTCATTGCACCTACCCTGTCCTTATAACATCGAGTATGACACCATTCACTTCGAGAAATGGACTTCATTGCTTCCATTCCTCGGCCATCTCGATGTCGACATCAACATCTTTGAGACTGTACATGAGGTGAAACAGTTCATCGCGTCGTTCCCCAATCTACATACCCTCGAGGTCAACGATGAATATGGTCGAGATGCTGAGGACAAGTGGCTTGATGAATCGGCTTCAAGTGCAGCGATACAATTTCCAACCAGTATTCGGAGGCTTGGGTATCATCTTGATGCGTGTCGATCACTAGAAGCGTTCCTACGGTGGATACCTCGCCCTACGGACCGCATACAACATCTCTCTCTCACAATCAGTCTTACCAACGGCGAAGCATCACTACTCTAAAATCGACATTGAGGTCATTTGGGGCGGCGCTCACTTCTTTGCGTTTGAGTTACGTTTGGCGGTGGCCAGCTCGTGAGTTGTACTACAAGATCTCCAGGTCTCGTTCAAGCTTACGTGCTTTCCTTTCATCTTAGCCCTACCACCAATTGATCTACACGCAAACATCAACTTATGCTCTCTAATGATTTCGGTTGACCCTCCAAGCAAAGGCGTCAACGACATGAACAAGCACCTTTGCGCGATGATACAAACACTTTCGTCGCCTTCAATGGAGGTCGTGGAATTCCACCTCAATTTGGACAGCCGTGGCTCTGCGCGGTACGACTTTATGGATTGGGGAGTGGTTGATAAAGCCGCGGGAGATGCGAATGTCCAAATCTCTGTGGTATACATGGTAGAGAACCAGATTGCGGGTGTAGCGGAAGGAATTAGTGAGCAGATGCCGTTGCATTGTGTGCAGGGTATGCTCCAGTGTGTAGTATCAACCAGGTGTAATTCGTGTCGGTGAAGTCCCACCTTTTTCATCTTTGAAGCCACCGCCTGGAGACGTGACATCCGAATGCATCCAAAAATGAGGGAAGTTACTGTGACACTTGGTGCAGAGGCTAGCGTTGATGCGAAAATTGTAGTCTTCTCCTAAATGTCCCTATTTCACAATCTAGGGTCCTCGAACCAACGTTGATCATTGATCGCTTGCTTCCTCCCATTGATGGACGTCGCGAACATCTCCAAGATTCCTCCAGAGGTTTTCTCTCAAGTTTTCTTGCTACTTTCAACGGACTACAATTACAAGGACAATCTTCATGTTTGCCTGGTCTGCAGATTGTGGCTTTCAAATGCTCGAGCTGCGCTGTACCACTCCGTAGTCATTGCCGATTTCAAGATCCATGTTTTCGCTAGGACCATCGAAGCGAACGAATCATTGGTTTCTCTCATCAGGCATTTCAGGCTTCATTGCGCCCTGGCGCCATCATCGGCTGACATTTTCATGGATCAAATCCTGCCCGCGTTATCCAATCACCAGAAAACACTTCGGTCGTTCCACCTTCAGTCCTGTACCCTCACTGAACCATGGCAACAGGCCAAATTTGTCAAATCACTTCCCCTTCTCCGCCACCTTGACGTCGACACCAACATCTTCCCGAGTATCCAAGCAATGAAAGAATTTATCTCGTCATTCCCAAATCTACGCAGCCTGGATGTGAATGAGGACCAGGAGAGAGAGTTTTCGGAGGAGTGGTGGGATAAACCAACTAGAGACATCCCTCCCAAATTTCCCCCTTCTATTCGGAGCGTCGCATTTCATGTACCCCACAGCGACACAATGAGATCCCTACTAAATTGGGTACTTCACACCTCGCGCCCCATTGAACAGTTCTCGGTTACAATTGAGAGCAAAGACAACGGAGTAATCTTAGGAGAATTGCTGAGGTCATTTGGTTTGGGGCTCACTTCTCTGATGTTGCGCTATCGTGGTTCACTTGGTGCGTTTCACAATCCCGCCCCTCGTGTAGATTTCCCCCAGACTTACACCCATCCTCACACACTTCCTTAGGACTACCTACCATTGACCTCGCCTCCAACACAAATCTAGGTTTCTTACGGCTCGACATCTTCTTCGTCCAAGATTATGATAGAATGAAACAACACCTTTCCGCCACCCTCGGATCGCTGGCACCATCTTCACTACGTATCATCGAAGTCAACCTCGTTCCCAGCCACTTGAGCCCTCCACACTTCCTGTTCATGGACTGGGCATTACTGGATGAATCACTGGGAGACGTGGAGATACGAATCTGTGTATTTTACCGTGAGCGGAGCCAGATAGTCGCAGCCAGTGTGAAGGAGGAAATCATCCGTCAACTTCCACGGCGGCATGCTCTGGGCAGGGTAACATGCACAGTAGAGTTTTACCCGCGTCACTGGAATTATCCCTTTTAAGTTACGTGTAGGCTCACTACCAATGTTTTATTTCAGTGCAAACACAGATTCACGGTCCGTGATGATTACGGTTTTGGCCCCATATCATGGTGTCAACGACTTAAAAGAGTACCCCATACCATAGAGGAGTCTTCGAGCCCCGTCGAAGATGAGAAACGTGAGGCGTGGTGTGAATGCGAGGCTTCTGGGCGTAATTCAGACGAAGCAGGAAGGGTTTGAGCTGAAGCGGCATACGTCTCGACATCATGGATGAAGGAGTGGGTCACCAGTTCAGAGATCCCAAAACGTTTTGCAAAGCAAAGGGTAAGAGGATTCGGAGATGAACGATTGCAGCACTCAATTTCAAGATGTAGCGAGCCGGTTGATGAATGGGTGGATGTAAGTCGCGAGAACAGTAGGTATTTCCAGCTTCAATTATCATTGGAGTACTTATCTGGAGGATGACTCATAACGCAGCATGCATACGGCGCAAATCAGTATTCTATAGGCGAGAAACCAGAATACAAGTACTTGAGGATACGGGGAGGCAGTATTGAAGGAATGAGACGTGGAAGAGCGCAGTTGGTGCAACCACAGCCGATGTGTTTCCGCTTCGAGAGCGAGGGCAAGAGAGTAGCTAGGGAATGAGGTTGAAATCTGTTGAGGTACAAGCGGAGGTCAAAGTAAAACACTGGTCGGATGATGACATTGGGAAGCCAGCGACTTAGCCTGAGCTCGAGGCTCGAGGACCAGCCGAAGCTCTGACGAAAAGAAATATGTATGGGAAGGGACAGAGGAGACAATGACTTGCGGTGAGTCCTTTTTCTGGCTCGTATTGAGTATTCGGAAGACCGTTTTGAGGAAGATGTAGAGGTCCCACGTAGAATTCCTCGTTGTATCCAGTCCCGATCCATACCGTATATTTGGTCCAGGCTTGTGGATGGCAGAGGGCTGGATGCGACCGAACGACGATGCGAAAGTTGTTTCGAGAGGAAAGAGAGAATAATAGTAAGTCGAAATTGATAATGATAAGAGGCCGTGAGAAAGAAAAGATGGAATCTCTCGCGGTTTAGCAAATCAAGGCTGCTAAGTCTTCGCGTCCATCCTGCTTCCATCCTCGTCGACCTAATGCATGAACGGCCAGACTCACGACCCAAGACCTCCCATCCTCGACGGGGCAAACCTTCTACTATACGATGTCCATTGGATGGATAGGATGCTATGCATGCGATGAGTGACGAAATGAAACGAGGAGCTGTGCGACGGAAACGATGCTGTCAGCGTTGGTGCTCTCAGAGGAGCTGGATGACGAACGGTACGTCTTTTCCTCTCTTCCTCCCCGCTGTTTCGCATCGTTGACTCGACTAAATCCAGGCCCGGACGATGAAACATCTATATCTATGCTACAGCGGACACGCAACGCTTCCCGTGCTCCCCATGCGCAGACCAAACAGCTAACATCAAGACGCATCAATGTTGGACGTCTCGCTCTCGTACGCAGGTCACATCCGACCTTAGGCTACTGGTACGCATGTACCCAAACCACGGCATCACTACGACCTGCGAACGAGGAAGATACGACCTTTGTTCAAGGCATTGGATACGGGGGTTTTGGAAAAATATCCGGTCCCTTCTTGTAAGTCCTCATCCATCGTGCAATGTTGCATCCCCTCCCTTCCCTCTCCCCTCCCTATGACCTGTTGCTCTCACCTTCGAAATCATTACTCACTCGACGCCGTCGATGCAGGTCAACTCAAGTATTCTGAATCTCGAATCACAGACGCCCATATCTCCAAAACGCACCTCCACTGCGGATATCCCTCGTCCGAACTGCCACCGTGACATGCGCTGCGTATCCTTCAAGATCAAACGCTGCTCCTCCGAGCTGGTCGAACATTGGGAATGGATGAACAGGAAGGTATCGCTTTGGGCTATTGGCTGGTAGATGGGAAGGAGGAGGTCCGGCTCCCCGATACGACTGCGATTACCACCACACGACCACGACCATGACCGTCTCCCATACCACAACCATTCCCCTTTCCCGCTACCCACATCGTCATCGTAGACATCCAGGCTCACACAGCCGCGCGAAGACCTTGTCTTTGTCACATCCCCATTCTCAAGACCTCATTACGGTCTCTCTCCACGCATTCGTATCAGTATACCGTCGCCGTCACGGCAGTTCTCCAGCCTGAACCAGTCGTACGACATATGGACGCGTATGCTCCCTCCAATAATCCCTGCTACTTGAATCAACAGTAGTACAGGAGTTGCTGTGCACCTATTGTTGATTCACAACACCAAGCTCGTGTATTGAAATAAGAACAGCAAGTCAGTTGACATCCATAGAGCAGTTCTATGTTCAAATCAGAGTAGCAAGGAGTCGATTTCTGAACTTTCTTCCAGCGAAATGTTGAACATTTTCATAAGGCTGTATTGACTAAGTTACAGAAGGGTATGGACTACAGAGAAGCAATATATTCATGACTTGAACACCCAAGAACCAGAAAAGTGACCTATACCCACCAGTAGGTGGACTACTAGGCAGCAAACGCTAAATTACAAGTCGGTGAGTTAACATCGAAACAGCAAGTACATCAACGACCCACCAGCACCAACGTCAACTCTACATCTACAACACCAGTACCGTCAACGTTCAAGCAGGAACATAGTCAATTCACGCACCTATACCGAGTTGACGCCGCCGTTGCAATCCGTCAATAGCGTCAACAGTGAAGAAGCTACAATGTCGATTGACTCACAGCAAGCAATTGCCTGCGGTCACATTGTCAACCATTTGACACGAACGAAGTTGAATCACGCACCAGGTAATCCTTGACTTCGCCGTTACAACCATCGAAGACGTCAACGATCCACCAGCAACGATGTTGAACGAACCACAGCAACGGCGTAACTGCAAGTTGAACCGTTAACAATCGAACACCAACGAAGTTGAATATCATACCTGCAAGGCTTCGACTCCGCTGTTACAACCACCATCGATGTCAACAACCGAGCAGTGATGACGTTGACCGAACCACAGCAACCGTTTACCTGTAAGTTAAACCGTTAACAGTCGACCACGAACGAGGTTGACTTACCCAGCAGGAAATCGTTAAATTTGTCGTTACAACCACCAACGAAGTCAACATTTGAACAGCGACGACGTTGACCAACCTACAGCAATCGTTTACTCGCAACGTTCGCTGTTGACAACCGAACGCGAACGAGGTTGAATCCCAGGCAAGGCAGCCGTCAACTCCGCCGTTACAACCGTCGAAGATGTCAACGACTAACCAACGACGACGTTGACTAAACCACAGCAACGGCATACCTGTAAGTTAAACCATTGACAGCCGAACGCGAACGAACTTGACTTAGCTACAATGACACTGAACGAAGAGTGCTAGCGACAGCCATGACTGAGCCACAGGAAACAAAGAGCTAGAAGTAACAACGTTAACAATTGAGAGCGAGCGACGTTGAATAACCTACTGATGACGCATCAACTGCGCCGCTACAAACGTCGAGAAAGTCGACATATGACTAAGCGATATTGTTGACTTGGTCACAGCAAGCAAATAACCAACACAGACATTGTCAACCATCAAACACGAACAAGGTCGATTAACTCACACAAACCCTGTCAACCATATCAGCACAACCACCAACAACATTCAGCGACATTGTTGACTTCATGGCAGCTATAATTGGGATTATCAAACACCAATGATATTGAAACCGTAGCAGCAAGAGGTTGACACCCTCGAAACAGGACTGGACGAGAGCACGTATGCAGGGACTCGGGAAAAGCTTGGGTTTCGTATAAGAAATACTACATTGACGGTGATGGCTGATGATGTACAACGTGTCCGTTTAAGTTTACATGGCTTCGAAATCAACATCGATATTGTTTCCGGCTAGCGTTGGCTTCCACGAAGCGACAAACTTGGCCTTCAATGCCCGATATAGAGCCGCTTGTCGATATCCATACGCACCGAGGCCTTCCTCAATCTCCGACGATGATCCTTTGCGGCTTCGAGCCATACGAGAGTACCACGATGTGGCCTTGGCTTCAAGGTAGACAGCGGTGCGGCGCATCTCCTCAGTGGTAAGGGTAAGCTCTTCAGTCCAACGATTGACGCGGGCTTGGGATTTAGTCCATTCCAAACGTAACGCTAGATGATGTTATCAGAATAAAAAAAGAATGTAACGAAATCTAAACGAAATCACCTTCGCCAATTTCACCTTGTTGCGCAGCAGTTGGGGTTACATCAGAGTTTGCAGTATTGATGTGGGTAATCGAACGCCAGATCCACGAGACTTCGCGTCGACTCTCCCTGTTGTTCTCGACACTATCCGGATCACGGGATGGCCACCTACAATCATCTTGTCCAAGAGGGAGGAACTTGGTTGTCCAGGTGCCTTGAGGGTCAAGGGTGCTGAGTGCGGAGCGAGCGTCACGATAACGATTAGCGACAAGGTTGACTTTGCTTTTGAAGCGGTTGATTTGGGTCTGGGCGCGCGTTTTAGCGCTCTGACCATACCCAACTTGGGTATTCTTGAAGTGAGAAAGGCCTGCGGTGATGCGAAGAAGACGACGGAGTTCTAGTAGTGAGTCATGGACTTGGGCGAGCCGGAGTCGTTTCTCTTTCTTGCGCAGAGACTTGAGGAGAGAGGAAGGGGGGACACTTGATGGGAGACGGAGTGGGATGAGCTCTGGGTTGGTAGAAGGGATGGAGCGGTCGCTGACGCCGATCGACGGCATGTGTTCACGCTGCTCTTCACGCCACGCCATGATTTGACGACAGAGTGTGTTGCGCTTCTCTTGAAGTTCGGCAGCCTGCAGTACCGTCTTGTCTTTGTGAAAACGAAGTATTCGTCTACAAGTAAGGGAGAGGAAAGTTGAGATGGCAATACATTGATAAAAGATATAGTAGACGTACTGGGACTCCTCGAGCTCCAATCCTTTATACAGAAATTCATTGTCCCCGTCCGGAGCCGCTTCGAGGGCATGGGAATCTTCATTGGCTAACTCGAGTCGGATTGCAGCCATCGTTGACACTAGAAACAGTCAATCAACGCCTGTACATGACAACGAGGCAAAGGGCTTACCACCGTCCTTGTCCACGAAGGGATTCGGCTTTGTCGAGTCCCTCTCCCAGGCGCTCAATGCTTGACGCCATGTCGCAACGCGTTCCGCGGCGAACGTCTCTGTATATTCTGCATGTAAGGCAACGTGACGGGCTTTCATCTTGACGGCTGTCTGGAGCCTCTCTAGCAATGACCTGTCTGGAGCAAAGATATAAGAGAGGTATATGGCTGAAAAAAAAAACAACGACGTACCCATATGGACAATTTTACGCCAATTCCACGCAGTGGCATGATCGTCGATTGTATCAACACGAGATCCTGGACCCATAATCTTTGTGCTCATACTCACGGGGTTGATATGCGACCACCACCGTTCGGGGTCCTCGCCATCTGTTTCGGCGGACCAGAGGATATAGTTTAAATTAAACTTGGCTTGACAAGCTTGACCATGTGCGTAGAGATGAAACTTTGGGACAACATATGAGATAGCGTTGATGGCGCCACGGCGAAGACGAAGGTCGGAGGGAAAGTCACGATTGCGGGTGGCAAAGTTGCGGGAGTACTGACAAGCGATGTCATATGAAATGACGAGGTGGGAAAACTCCTGGTCCTTGAGAGTGAAGTGGACAACAAAGTCAGAATTCGCGTAGCTAGACGGTCATGTCAACAAGGTAAGGTCTACGAGGGGCAACATGAGGACATACCGTTCTCCCTTTTGGAGGCTACCGAGGCCGTTTCGACGTACTAATCCGTGGCGTGCACAAAGAACGGCGACAACCCCGGTTGCCGCGTAGCCTGTTGCTGACTTGCTGTTCGCATGGTCAACAGCCCGTAGCTCTGAGTCACAGAGATTAGGCTGTTTGATGACCGGGTCAGTAAAAGCTGCTGAATAACATAGACGGAATATACGTCACCTCGACTTCTTTTCCATGAGCAGCTACATATTCCATATACGGCTCGTTAGGCACCCAGTGACCCCAGCCATCTCCAAGTGGTTTATCGCGACCTAGATTGCGGTCACGGTTCTTCAAGCGAAAGTTTGCATCAATGGTCAGACGAAGGTTATATATCCAGCTACAAATAATGGTCAGTGACATGATGAAGAGAACAAGCATGAGAACGCACCGAATGGACGCCGGCAAAGTCTTCCAGTTGAGCGGAAGGTTAATAGATGGGTGCGGACAGGCGGGGCAATCAACGGCCAAAGCTCCAGGAGGGGTCGCCGCGACACCCTCAGGTTCGTGCCCCATCCCACTGCGTTTGATAGCCCGAAGATGGCGGTATTGACGAATAACGGGTAGAAATTGGTCGTAGCGAGGCATGACCTCATGGAGATCGGCATTGTCGGTCTTGCGTTCGAGTGAAAGACAGTAGTCGTATGCGGAGAGTTTTCCTTGCAGGGTGAGTAAGTGGAATGTGTTGAGGCAGTCAAACGTGAAGGCGGTGCGAGGCCGTGAGGTAGAGGCGGGGTACCAACGTGCGCGCAGGAGCTGGACATACTCTTCGACGCAGTCGCAGTCACAGAAACGGAGGTTGATGAGGTGATGACCTGAGGTGTCGACAACACAGAAATCCTTCCGGGTTTCGGAGGGAAGGGGGCATTCCCCTCCACCATGTCCAAGTTGCACAATTAACCCTAGGCTGGACAGCGACTTCTTGGCGAAATGACCCTCCTCCCATATCTGAAGACACGTCGTAAGCTTCAGAGTTAATGATACAGAACTACAGATAACGCACCTGAATCCGATGGAGGGGAAGCTCTCTATGACGAACTAGTATACAGTCCAAGCAGTAAAGGTGGGAGGTCGAGCAGTCTTGACAGCGGTAAAGTCCCTCTTCCTCCTCTGCGTGTGGTGTCGAACAGGAAGAAAAGCCACCTCGGCCTTCAAGGCGCAGGAATTCATCGATGAAGGTGTCACGGAAGGTGTCGGCCCACTGCTGTAGGGGCGGCGAGATGAGATCCTCTGTGTCCTCTTCCTCCTCCACCTCCCTCCCTTCCTGTTGAATGAGTTTAGAAGAGTAATGAGTAATGCTGAAGACGGGAAAGTTACCTCCACAGCCTGGGTGGCAGCAAGGCGGTCGGACTCAGGCTGGAAAGCGTCTAACGTGCTGGCAGAGGATGAGTCAGCAGGCTCATTAGACGCTGCCTCCTGTTGTTCGACCCCTAAATCCTCAACCGTCGTTGTTGTCTGGCAGGTTCGTTCAATATGTACCCTCCCGTTGGGTAGAGAGAATGCCTCATGAAGTATATGAGTACGCTTCTTTGGAGGTGAATCCTTGGTACTGGAGCCACTGTTTTGTCGCTTGTGCGCAGACCGTGTAATGGAGCCGTAGACTTGTTCCTTTGCATTTCGTCGTTGTCGTTGGGACCCAGATCCACTTGCTTCGGTGGAGGATATTCGCATATTTCAGAGGTAGGCAAATTGAAGCTAGTAAGTTTTCATCTAGGCAACGCTCACCGTGCCGCTAATAAGTCGACACGAACAATAACACGGTTTGCCCATTGTACTCAGCATTTGTTTGTACATCAATATTCACTGACAAATATGTTTGTCGCTCTGTATATTTTACCTGTCTGAGTGTACCGAGAGTACCAACATGTGCACGAAATCTCACACAGACTGAGTAGACTGAAAATCGTGACGGTCATGACATTGAAACAAAACAAGAAAGGTACGCGAGAAAAGTCCGATGGGTGATAGCAGCGACTACGACATAACAACCTAAGAGCTACTTGGACGAAGGGGTCCTTGGTCTTCCTCCGCATCCTCATAGATGGCAAGGGCTTCTTCGTAGCTCTCCGCACGCCTGAGGAAGCCGGATGGACCTCTAACAGCAGAAACATAGGCCCTGCAAGTGAACGATCAATATAAATATCACAACCAATGTGAAAGAAGGGAACATACCAACGATCGTAGAAAATACCAATTTCGCGACCACGAATTATGACGTACCAGTGCATGTCATCCCTAAGCGCAACAGTGGGTGGATACCGTTCACGAAGTTCCGCAGGCACGTTGAAGGAATCCTCAAACTGACGTTCATCGGGACTGATACGGAGATGAAACGGTACATATGGGACGTTGACTCGTTGACGGCTGGGAGTAGACCTGCTTGTTGAGGGTGTCGAGGGTGTTGGCTGACGGATGGCTGGGCGCTGAGACAAGGTATCGTTGGCAGAACCATTGACGCGAGCAGTGTCGAACGTGGACCCGGGCGTTCGGCAAGAAGTATTACCACAATCGTTCTCCACAAAGAGGGGCTCACTAAAGTGTGCCCTGGACTTGCCCTTGGTGCCAGAGACGGGTGTTCGGGGAGCGCGTGCCGGTGTGACGGGAGAAGGGGAAGGACCCTGTTCTGGGCATTGTGGGCGGGAGGAACAATCGTTTGGAGTATCAAGTGATGCGACGACAGGACCTGGTGGAGGAGGGATGGGGCCGTCTCCTCGCCTCAGATGGATAGTGGTTCCTTGGCCGTCGCTGTGAGTGACGATGGAGATGGTGTGTCGAACGTTGCTGGGGGGAATGTGGAGATCAAGGCGATATTCGGTGCGGAGGATGTACAGAGGGATGGAGTGGTCTTGGCCACCGTCGGGGTCAGGATCTGTACGTTTGAGAAGGTGTGATCAATATTGTTGACAAGAAAATGAAAAAAAAAATAGACGGACTGTAATCTTCGTGGGCCATTTCCCTGGTGCTCTCAGTAGGAAGGTCGCCGCTTTTATACAGTTGACTTCAGATTTCCCTCCCGATGATCATCACCTGCTGTTCAAAGGTTGACATTGGTGGTGTCGTATAATAACGTAGGTGAAACAGCCTGCAAGAACTCATCTCCTTCATCCAACACTTTGCCGATATCGTTATCCATTGACATCAGAACACCCGCACGTAATCGACCCACTTCACGGCACCAATCATGGCTCGTGATCAGCCCAAGAGTAGAGACCTGCCTGCTAAACGGCGGCGAGGTGGGAAGGAGTGGACGACCGAAGACGAACGTGTCTGGCTTGTCAAGAAGATGAAGACATACAACCTACTCCAACAGCTTCCCGGCTCCTCCAATCTGGGGAAATTCTGGACCGAGACCCAACGCGATTTCCGGTTCGCGTTCAGGAAAGATGTTGAGCTGTCGCCTAAGTCAAAGAAGCTGTTGAATGAGGTAAGTGGATTGGTTCAGCCTGAACGGATTAGCCTGCTCATGATGAATTATACGCAGCGAGTGAAGCAATGGTTCCCTAACCACAAGCGCACCATATCCGGTGGTGAAGAAGCTGCGGCAGGCTCATCGTCGNAATGGGGGGCAGAGTGGGACTCAGCCGAAACCGACGCAACGTGTCTTGAAACTCGATGGCAAGAAGAAGCGTCGGCTAACAGGGCAGCACGCCTACAGTGCCTTGTACTATCGGAAAAAGGTTGCAAGTGTGGTTGCTGAGCGGTGGAGGGTAGAGGAGGAGTATGATCCAGAACATCCAGATCCGCCGCTGAAGTTCCAGTAATACTGGATGGAATAGTTACTTTAAACCACAAAAGTGCAAAAAACGTAGTCGTTTTAAGCCATGTACTCATGGAAATGCTTAAAGTCACTGTAAACAACTCAAAACAGAGTATGACTGTAAACCACAGAATTGTTGATAGTGACTATGAGCCTTTGAATATATAGTTACTGGGAGCCCTAAACAGACCATTTACTGGCAGTTACTGTAAGGTACCAAAATCTCTGTAGTCACTTTTAATAGATTTTTTTATAGTTACTTTAAGCAAGGTTTTAACCTAGCAGAATCTTATAGTAGCTTTAAAGCTACTTACTTACAGTTACTGTAAGCTATGTAAGTATACATAGTAGCTGGGAATGCAGGTGCTTAAAGTAACTTTAAAGCATCAGCATGCTTAGAGTAACTATGACATTGAAGAAGCCAACCTCAGATGCTATTACTTCAAAGTCACTATAAAGCCTTGTTTGCTTAAAGTGACGCTGAACATGTATTTGTCCGGTTTTTTGCCTATTTTTAAAGTAACTTTAAGCCAACATGTTCTTATAGTAACTTTCTGCTGATAATATTTATTCTTTCACAGTTACTTTAAAGTAGGAAAATTCTTGGAGTCACTATAACTGTATATAAGCCTATTCCAAATGCTAGTACTTAAAGTTACTATAAAGTATTGCTTGCTTATAGTCACTTTAAATGTGCATTTCCGGTGTTTGTGCACTTGTTAAAAGTAACTTTAAGCCCAGCTAAATTCATGGTAACTATCTACCTATAGTAGCCACTTCATTTGCAGTTACTTTAAACTAGGAAATTTTTTACAGTTACTATAGAAGTATAAAAGGCTACTCCAATGATTCTTACTTAAAAGTCACTATAAAGCTTTGCTTGCTTGTAGTCACTTTAAAGCCATACTTCTCCGGGTTTTTCTGCATGCTTAAAGTGACTTTAAAGTAGGAAATACTTATAGTAACTTTTGGCTTACAGTATTTAGTGATTTCACAGTTACTATAATTCAATCAAATCCTTATTCTTGCTTTGTGCTTAAAATTTTAGCTGGCTTAAAGTTACTATTACCAAATTTGAAAAAAGCACAATTAGGGGAATGTACAAACAACTGTAAATGAAATGAAATCAGTACTTCTAACAGTGCAGAATACAATTCTTGACTATGGGAAACTAGAAAATAATCAAAATGTGCAGCAAAATGTAGCATTTCTGTGTTCACCCCACTCTTATCAATTGGTCTGCTTGCATTAGATCAAAACATTGGATGAGTAAGAATAGCTCAAACACTAGGTTAATGAATTGATGGTCTTTGAGTGAATGCAAATTACTCAGAGGTTATCAAAGTGTTGGGCAAAGCTGGATTTACTCTATATGAATCTATGCTGTTCAGATCTTCTTTAACCTACTGGTAATATCCATCATGGATATGCCTACTCAGTAGTTGCATTAGTGAGGATGTCATTACAATCCAGGCAACACACATGTCTACTAGATTTGAAATAGCTTCAAGAGTGATTCCAATCATTGAGGTTCTTCTGCATATTAGCTACCATTCTTGTGTACACTTCTCTGGTTTAGCACTACTCTGGACTAAAGATGTCACTCCATTAACAGTATTTTGGTGCTTAACTAAAAGCCATGAGCAAGATTGTTGAAATGAAGAGTATACAAGAATAAGGTTCAGATAGCATCCCTCTATGATTGAACATTGGAAAAGCACTGAGAGCCACATTTCCATTCTTTCTAGCAGTATCATTCTTGTCTAAAGTACCCAATGAATCCATGATGGACTGACATCAAGTATGCAAAACTGATAGATACAAGGATAAAGAGTAAGGAAAAGCATGAGTGGATTGAAATAATACAAATCTCACTATTATAATAGTCCAATGCTAGGTTTTGGTGCACTTTTTNATGCTTTTTCAATTTCTCCCATTTATTAGGTGTCTCCTGTGGTTACTGGGAATTTTTCCCAGGATCAATGGAAATTTTCCCACACTGAAAATATATATGTTTAAAGTGACTATTAGCATTTCTGCAATCCAAAGTAGCTATGAAAGCAGCCAGTCTTACTAGGAGATAGTTACTGTAAGCCTTTCTTAGCTTAGAGTAACTTTAAGCAAGCAGAAAAACCCGGACAAGTATGCCTTTAAAGTAACTTTAAACAAACAAAGCTTTATAGTCACTTTTAAGTGGTAACTCTTGGAGTAGCCTTCTATACTGCCATAGTAACTGCAAAGTTTTTTCCTGGTTTAAAGCAACTGCAAATAAAGTAGCTACTATAAGTAGATAGTTACTTTATGCATTTCTTGGTTTAAAGTTACTTTAAGCAAGTGTAGAAAACCCGGATACACACATCTTTAGAGTAACTATAAGCAAGGAAGAACTGATAGTCACTTTAAGGTAACAATATTGATAGTTGCCTTAAAATTACTATAAGGAAGTTCCTGCTTAAAAGTAACTGTGAAATCACAGGTATTATAAGGAAAAAGTCACTGTAAGCATTTCTTGGTCTAAAGTTACTTTAAGCAGGTGCAACAAAACCGGACAAATACATATTCAAANGTTACTTTAAACCAATAAGCCTTTAAAGTGACTTTGAAGTAATAGCATCTGAGGTTGGTTTCTTTAATGTCACAGTTACTCTAAGCATGCTGATGCTTTAAAGTGACTTTAAGCACCTGCATTCACAGCTACTATAAATACTTACATGGCTAAAAGTACCTGTAAATAAATGCCTTAAAAAGTTACTGCAAGATTCTGTCAGGTTGAAACCTTGCTTAAAGTAACTATAAAAGAATCTGTTAAATGTAACTACAGAGATTTNGGTACCTCATAGTAACTGTCAGTAAATGGTCTATTTAGGGCTCCCAGTAACTATATATTCAAAGGCTCATAGTTACTATTAACAATTCCGTGGTTTTACAGTCATACTCTGTTTTTAGTTGTTTTAGAGTGACTTTAAGCATTTCCATGAGTACATGGCTTAAAACGACTACGTTTTTTGCACTTTTGTGGTTTAAAGTAACTATTCCATCCAGTATTACTGGAAGTTCAAGAACAAGATTACCGCCGAAATGTGGGGGAAGGAGTCCAAGGAGGTGCGGGAGGAGGTTTTTGCGTATATTGAGGAAGAGTATATCAACGCCCTACGCGCCGAAGATGAGGACGAGGAGGAGGAGGAGATCGACGCGGAGGAAAGGGCTCGGCGTGACTTGGCACGTGTGCGACAAAAGTGAGTCTTGTGATCTGTCAGTGTGGGAATTCCTAATCCTCTCTTACCGTTGCCTCTTCTTCAGGCGCATCAACCTCCTTCCCGCCACCGTCCACGCTGCGCTCGAGCAGATATCAGCGGAGACAGGCTTCGTTGGCTTCTTCTCGCTGGTCGGACCAGAGCCTAAGGAGGGAGGGAATCTCTCCGTCGTTTTGTGAGCATCCACCACCCTTCTTCTTATTGTTGGTACTGACTTTGCTTCACGATTTAGTGGACACTACGGCACTTCAAGCAGTAGCGACAACCAAAACATTGTCACCATGTTCCCGGAGATCAAGCAGACGATGTCGGATTTATTGCTGCCGTTTGGGAATTCGGTTTTTCGTGAGTCATCCATACGTTCTACTTCCTTGCTTTCTCATCAACTTGTTCAACAGCTACGTTAGTCCGAGCAGACGCCAGTCTACCAGGTACTAAGGACAAGCGCAACTACGTTCTCCCTGGTCCCATTCAAAGAAAGTCCTCCTCATCATCCTCGGCTTCCGCGTCGAGGTCGGTTATACGCCGTCCTCGTTCCCGTTCCCGTTCCCGTTCCCGTTCCCGTTCTCGTTCCCGTTCTTTCTCTTGCTCTCGTTCTAGTTCACGCTCAACCCATCAAGCTCAAACCCGGCCTCGCTCTGACTCCTCTCCATCACCTCCCGCTAAACGGCGTCGGCAGGAGAAACGTGTCCCATCTCCGTCTCCATCTCCATCTCCATCTCCTCCATCCCAATGACGCAAGGGAAAGGAGCATGCTCCGCCTTCGCCTTCGCCTTCGCCTCCATCTCCATCTCCTCCACCCCAACGACGCAAAGGAAAGGAACGTGCTCGACCTCCACCAGAATCCGAGCCTCCATCCGCACCTCCTTCTCCATCCCCCCCTCCTCCGCCAAAGCGGGTTGCCAGGCGTAGTCCCCCTACAACTATCGACCCACGTATCGTGATGCGTACGGCTCCTCAGCCACCAAGGCGTGCTGTCACCGAGATCGATTCTGATATGGAAGTTGATCCGGATATCGCGACCAACAACCCGACTCTTACGCAGCAGCTGGAGAGAGGGCTGCTAGAGCACGAACAGGAGCACGAGCACGAGCACGAGCACGAGCACGACTTATCGCAGCAGACCTTGATTGCGAGCCAAGCATTGGATCCTGGCAATTACCCTGCGTTGTTAGAGGAGCTGATAGAGGGGTTGGACCGAAAGGACTGGGTCTACAAAGCAGTCATGTATCTCACCTGCTACGAGGGGCATCCTTTGTGGTCCGAGGTCATCGTGACCTTCATCCATCTTGAGCGGCATCTTGTTAATGTCCAAGGACAGGTATGTGATGCCCATTCTTCCATCTTGAGTGTTCACATACTAATGCGACATCTAGTTCACTACCGCCAAGCGCCCTTGGGAACTCAGCGCGTGGATGCGAAAGGGTAGGCCCACAGCCATCAAGTCCCTCGATTCCGCTGCGATGCGACTTCTCCGCGAGTCTCTCTACGAATGGTGGATCGTTCTCCAGCCTGACCTACGTGTCCCTCCCACGATCAACCAATTCAGCTGCGACCAACTGCTCAGTGGGTCAGACCTCGATCAAGATGATTGGTCGTCCCTTATGCAAGGCTCTCAAAATGGTTTCTATGGCGTTCTTGCCTGTCTAGCTTGGTGGATGAAGGCATGGCCGGACCGGCTCCTCCGTAACGATTTCAATTCCCTTATCAACGATGTCCTTTATGTCATGAACGAGCTGCTCTGTTTCCCTTGCCCTCCACCTCGCCCTCCCCGCTCTTCGCAGAAGAAGCCTCGCTCGCGCTAGTTACCATTACGTCATCGTTGCTTACATCATCATGCCTTTCCACGTCTCGGTCTTCGTTTTGTCTCGTCCCATTGCATACTCCCTCACATCTACAGCTCGCTAATTACCATGCTGCCATCATTCCATGCTCCCCTCATGCTCTACATCCAATGCACCTGCTTCAACCTCCAATAGACATAGACACTACCATAAATTCCTTGCAACGCAATAATAGTTTTTCATGCCTCCCTCATCGCAATGTGAAGTCCAACCCAGAACATTTCCTGGTCACCTGGTTTCTGTGGGCAAGTCTTGATCTGGGTGGTTAGTACTTTTACTCTGACTGTAGGATGTGGAATTAAATTTCCTTGGTGAACTTGCTGTTGTGTAAGTGGAGCTCGTTCGTGTTCGCCTGTTAACAGTTTAACTTGCAGGTTCTTCGTCGCTGTAGTTGAGTCAACGTCGTTGTTGGTCGATCGTTACAGCTAATTGCAGAACATAAGGCGCGAGCGCCCGAATTTTTTTTTTTCGCACCCGATTTCCCTAGTAATTCTTTCGCAGCCTGTAGCGCACGCTACAGACACCTGTTGGCCTTGGTTACTAGGGATATTCTCTACCTTTAGCATGTATCTAGAGTATGTATATTTTAGTTT